>SHCU01000020.1:43887-71042 GCA_004307685.1 Ceratina australensis
CTGATAGCGCATATTCCTCGCGGGCTGACCGCAGCGTTTAAACACATACTCGGGCATGATTTTCACGCGCTCGAAAATGTTTGTCCCCGACGAGCGGAGCGACGATTGCAAATTTTTCTAACCGCGAACGCGCGCAGCGCCGCTGCGCAGAATGTCCGCGGCGTCGAAAACAAGTGCACGCGTTAATTTCGATCTGGACCGATCGGTTGAGCAAACGCCGGCCGGAAAAATTCTCCGCGCGTTTAACGATTCATTGGAAATTAATTGCACAGAAGGGTCGGCGCGGGACAGGCAGTTTCGTATCGTCGCGGCCGCGCGTACGTTAAATCCAGTCGCGCGTCACGCCGATTATGTTTTCACCGTCCTATAATTAGAGCCGAGAGCGGGTTACCGCCGAGTTCGGCTACATTAAATATCGCTCGAAACACGACCGCGCCGGGAATTGAACTCTCTATCTGGTATCGGGCGATCCCTCGCGCGACGAGGCTTGTTGATACCCCCCGGGCGATCCCGTACTTTCCACCGTCGGTTTAATCTTTGACGCGTTCGAACTCCGGCCACTTTGTCGCCCTATCGATGCGTCGAAACGATTCGCGTTACGCCTGGTATCGCGCGCATTTCCAGTTCCGAGAGAAGAAACGGTTAGAAGAGGATGAGATAGGGAGCGGAGAATTCGACGGCGTCTCGGTTGCGCGTATCACGCTTAATAATCCAGCCAGTTAGCCAACGCGGCTGGCTCCGGTGGTACTATAACGCGAGTCGCCGCAAAGGACTAAGAATAAGCGAGCCTCGATAAATCACCGTGCGCGAGTTCTCATAGTCCTGTCAACAAAAGAGGCAGAGCCCCGCGGGATGGTCTTAGACCACCGTCTTCCCCCTGGCCCCCTGGCTTAACGGCGTAGTCGTTGCGAGCCGCAGAAGAAGGTGCAGCAGCAGCAGCGGCCTCTCCCGTACCCCCGGCGTGTATCCTCTTCTCGCCGCCGGGGACAGTTCCTTCTTCTTCGTCGTTGCCTCTACCCTTTCGCTCGTCCACCTTTCTCTCTTTCTCTGTATTTGGCGTTGGTTTGTTGAAGCTATAAGGGGCCGCGCGGGGAGGCGGACAGAAGGGCAGCGGCAAGGAGTTGTCGACACTGAAGAAATAATGGTACCCGTCCAAGTCGGAGGAGCACGTCCCGGCTATGCCCGTAGTCCTCGCCAAAATAAGACTGCCCCGGACTCCGTTTATTCTACCGCTGTCCAGGCCTTCTACCCCGAAAGGATAAATGCTTCCTACCCGCTCGCTTTATGAACAGACCTAAGTCCCCGCGCCGCTGCCGCCGCTACTACTGGGATCCCTCTCTCTTATGCATTCCTCGCGGCGGGTACCGTCTCTCCCCATTTTTAATCGTTTCGCCCCGATTGGTTTGTTAACGATTTTATCGGGAAATACAGACGAGGCTTTTGACAACAGGGGGGAGCTGCAGCGTTAAGAGGCTGTTAAAGGAGCCGATTATTCAGCCTCTACCCGTGAACTCTGTTTAGTTCCCGGCGAGTGCCCAGGGACCGGAATTAATAATCCCGGGTAACGGTTAATTACAGGTTGGTCAGGGTAATGGCGTAATAATTGCGAGACTCGTTAATACGGTTTTGATAGTAGATTAACGCGAAAGGTCGCGTCGCGGCGGCGTTATCTTGAACGGTTCGCTGGGAACAGGGAGACGAGGCGAGAGGATCGGCCACAGAGGACGGCGGAGGCCGCAAAAAGGTAACTGGCCAGAGGACAGGCCGGAGATTACCTTTCGTTGCATCTCGATTACGAGAGGTAGTCCTCCCACATCGAGAGAGAGAGAGAACTCACCTCGGCTTATCCTCGCCCTGGGGGGTTCCCCTTTGAAGCCCGGCTCTCATCTACAATCGCAATCTCATCGTGCGATCTCCTCTCTCTCTACGAGTCGGCCAGCCTCGGATCCTCTCTGCTCTCCCGCTCGCTCCTACGCCTTTCACCGATATACGAGGGAGGGATCTATCTTTCGCGTGTCGCAATATACGTCGTTATTAATATCGTCGGGGACAAATTACGCAATAATTAGCCGCGGCATCGGGCGCGCCCAAAGCCGATACCGCGTTTCATTAATTTCCTGCAGGTACCCGGCCAATGTATCCATCTATCTGTATGCACATTTATACCCTCCTGTTTGCCAGCCAAGATCGCTTCAAAGAATCTAATATCGCCGAGCCCGGTATCGATGCTCAAAACCGATTAGATCCTATTGGTCCTGGATAAATCCCGGACCAGCTGAATCCGCATTGACGTTCGACCTCGAGAGGCGAGTTAGTAAAAACTCGCGCTAAAACGAGTCGCAAACGAGCTTCGAAATCCGCGGCGGCGCGATTACTCAAAGGGAAACGTGAAAACGTTTAAGGAGGGCCGAGTACCGAGCGACGAACACGTCAAATTTCGGTTTCCTTTGCCACGGGGTGTGTCGCGGAACGTAAAAGGGAAAGCCAACGCGACGGGGCAACCGAAAAGGGAGCTCGGCGAGAGAAGGAGGAACAGGAATCAAGATAGACGGATAGTAGAAGGAGAGAGAGAGAGAGAGAGACAGGGCTCGCGCGGGTGAGGCTGGCAATTTGCTTTGAAATCCCCGGCTTCTCCGCGGAGTCACTCCTCTTTCCGTCTCTCTTTCAAACCACCCTCTCTCCCCTCCGTTCTTTCTTCCCCATGGAATCAGCCACCCTCTTCCTTTCCCGTTACACCGTGCACCAGCTTGCTCGACGTACCCATCGCTCTTCTTCCATCGTCGGCTGACAGAAATGTATGTGCACATCGTGATCCCGTACACTGCCGCCTCCCCTCTCCCTCCTCTCTTCGACGCTTCCTTTCCTTTATCTTTTCTGGCATTAAAGTGAATACTCGACGGGTACCGGCTGTTTGAGTTACATTTAAATTACACAGCCTCGCGGCAACGTTATCGACGACGCGCCAAAATTCACCGTTACTACTAGACCCCGCCGTTACGCGCTTTCCCATGCATTTTTAACACCTTCTCGCCTCGGTTAAATCATTTAGAACTCTTACGATACTCTTGAGCGGTAAGAGGATTCCTGAAGGGCTTGCAAGCTCTCGAGGAGGAACCGGAGATCTCTCCTTCATTGCCCGTTTCCCTAATCGGGAATTAATCAATCCTCCATTTCCGAGTTCTAACTCGAGTTCAATTTCGCAGCCTTTAAATCCACGATCCGACGGATTTTAGCGTTTCTCGTTTTTAAGTTGTAAACGTTTCGCGAACAGCGGTACGTTTTTCTTCGGCTAGTTTTTTTTAAATCGAGTGCGTTCCCTATTTCGCTCGAATGAGTTTCGCAGTTTCCGTGAATCACCGAGCGAAAATGGAGTCCTCGGCCGCGCGTCCCTTGACATTTCAAGAAAATCGAGTTTAATAGTAATTTCTACCTCTATGTGTACGCGATAGCGCTTTCGCGAGAGTTCCGCGGTGGGTTCGGGCGCGTCTTTCCACGTCGCATCGTATTTGATCTTTTGACATCGTCGGACGACCTATTTGCCAAGCGACCATTAACGCGACTTCGTAAATTGAGAGAGTCTGACTCGTGCTCGCCCCTTTACCTCTCTAAGCTAATCTCCACGGATTGTTCTTCCAAATTATCATTCCGAATCCGCTCCTTCGCGATTATCAAAGATCTTAATAAAACATTATCAAATAATATAAATTCATACTGTAAATTCTATTATACGGAATATCTAATCGCACGCTTGAAATACGTAAATCACGTAAACTTCGTGCAACGATATTTAAAATCTACTCGGCTCCATACTCGAAAATTGCGACGATAAATACGAGTCAATTCGATATCCGTAAAAAGTGAACAGCCCGGTGGTTACCTTATCGGCAAATTAGAACGGTATGTTTGCTAAGCATTCGTTCATAAACCAACGGCATAACGAGACCGTAACACGTTACAGCGGGCCGCCGGGGCCATTTCACTACCGATTACGTCACCAGGATCAATATTTGAAATCCTGTGCGCATTGTTTGCAACGATCAGCCATAATAATAATGATTTTGCGCAAACTTCGTCCGAAATTTGATTCCCGCCCGAGTTCCGCAGCGGTGGCTCGTCGCCACCCCCATACTCCCTCTATCTCTCTCTAACGTTTGGCCGTGCACCTTCGTCGCGCCGAATACCACGATAATATCACTATACCGGATAATAATATTATTCCATCCGCCGGTATTTTCCGGCGATTAGAAGTAAATTAGTGCAACGCCGGCGCGCGCGACCATACCCTCTCGAATATTTCGCACCTGCAACGGGCTGGCCCCCGCGTGCCGTGTTACCCTCGCTGTAATTATTGCCGACAACCGACCGTTGTCGGTGGTTTTAAGCTACTTCATCATCTCGTTAAGTACATGAATCCATCGATTATCGCGATTTCGTACCGCGAAATGGAATATCCTCCGAAACTAGACCATTTCAATTAGCCTAATGCAGAACCAGTTACTAACCGTGTGATCAACCGGTTCAACGTGTAATTAAAAATGTTCACCGATCAACCCTTCGCACTCGGGATTAGATCATAGGTCACTAGATTGACATTAGATCATTAGATCACTTAATGGAATATATATTACCGATTAAATTTAATTGAAATACTAAAATGAAAATGAACAGTGATTTTGTATGATATATTATAAATTATCATGCAGGGAAATTGAGTAAAGTTTTTGTGAAAAATTCCCCGAGTGCTTAGGGGTGGGTTCATTTTTACGTGACAATTGATTTAAGCTCGTCTGAGAAATTAGAGAGCCACGCGGAAAAAGACAGTTTTTAGCCGGACGGTCCCTCTTTCTTGTCTACGCTTAAGAGCAATCCTAATTATGCTAATTAGTTAGAGCGGGGCGGCGCTTCGCGGCCGGAAGGTTTGCTCGTTCTTACCCGCGTTTTCTCTCGAGGAAACCCAACGTGTACCACGTGAATCCTCGTAAACGGGATTTTCGCGGCCGGGGCGTCGCGTAACCGCGGCACATTTTAATATACCACGGGATACGCCCGCAAAGATATGATATCGCGTACACCTTTTATTAAAACTAGTTATCACTTTAATAATTGTCCGGCTTCCCATTGCCCGGGATGATGCGCGCGGGCTAAACCGCGAGATATGAAAATTTATAATGCGTCCGCGGGAATTTAAAGCGGAAGCTGTTTTCATATAAAGTCGGCAAATTGATTGCCCAGGATTTCGCGTGATTAAATTCCATTTGATCCGGTTTCCGGGTAACGAAGAAGAACGGGCAACGGGCAACGAAGATTGAATGTAGGTATGCGAGAGTACCAGATTCTCCGATATATCAGTTATACGTTTAAACGTAAATTGCGTTTTGCCTCGAGTGGCGCAGCGTACTTCTGTTTTCACGTTTAACAGGGATAAGGCCAGAGAAGAATGAGAGGTTCGACCGGCAAAAAGGATTCACCGCCAAATTCATTTCCTAATACGTCCCATGACGCGTTCTAGAATTCGTCCGCGCCAAAGATTCATGTTAAGGACGGAGCTTCTTCTTCTTTGAAGACCGGAAAGGGCAAAGAAATTGCAGCAGCCGGAGAAATCGAATTTATTTACGATGACCATTTTTTTTTTATTTATTTATTTCAGTGAGTCGTATAACGTTTCGAGAAATTCAAATATTTTAGACTGCCTCTGCCCGTATAAAGTTACGTTCATTATAAAATATAACAAATGCAGTTTGCTGAATAATGAAGTTATTTAAAAATATTTCATTTTTCTGTAAATTAATCTTTGAGCTTCAAAACATAAATGAATTTCTCTAAATAAAATATAATAGAAGAGATATGAAAAATGATTGACAAACGTGAAGGAGGCTATACGCGTGTCGAAACGTAGTTAGAATGTTGAGCAAGTGTATTACACTGTGTATTACGCTTCCTCGAAATGAAAATGTAATCGAATTAATTCCGATAATGAATTTCCACGATCCGCTGTAAAATGGCAGCCGATGGTCGATTTTCTGGATTTTGTAATTCTCCAGCGAGCGGGCGTAGGGCCGGAATAACACAAATATTTGGACAGCTGCGCCCGTGTTTGAATTTGAATCGTTGTACGTCTGAATTAATTATAAATGGAACAAGTTCGTTATTGTTGCGAGTGATAGACCATTAATTGCTGCTAACCCGCGGCGCGGCCGATTTATTTGAGTAATTTTAAAATCTACATATGTACACGTGTTGCGCCGCTAACGCCCGCGGTTCCAGACGTATCATAAAATCGTTTGCTCTCCCTATTTGAAATCTTTTAAATTCCTCCGCAACCGAGAGAGAGGAATATTTCACCGTGGAAAATTATGCAAAATGCACGGGATCAACGGGATATTGTGCTCTATTATTCCGGCGACAAACACGAAATATGTCATGTGCTCTCAGTAATTCGAACAAATCCGTTGAAAGTCGGGGGGCAAAAAGACGGAGAGCTTGGTGCGGCGGTCGGCGGGTTCGGGATAAAACGAGATGGCGACAAGCTGCAGGAGGAACGTGCACTATGACCAGGCTGCATCCGAAATGCTCGGAGCTCTATTCTAGTCATTACGCCAATCCCGGATGCAAATTTATGATGATTTAATATATGAAGTTGGCGAGCTCGGAGGCGCGCGAGGTGCGAGCCACATTTTTGTAATTCCTTCTGTCTTCGCCACTATGTACTTTCTTCGTTACACGATAAAAAAAACTTTCTCGGTCAAAAGTCAAGGCTGAATAAAAATTATTTTTTTACGGGTTATTTAAAATAAATCAATTTTTTGTTTAGTCTGAATTTCGGGAAGGGAAAATCTGTTAAGACGCGGGCAGGTGTTCCACGGGGCACGTCCACGCTGCAACTTGTTGCGCGCGATCAAAAAATTGATAAAAGCCGAAGGACGTAAAATAGAATAGGCGAGGGGAAATCGTCCGCTGTCACGGGCCGCGTTGAATAATGAAGCTCCTTTTGTCATCGAACGGGGATGAAAGCGTCGTGCTCGGAGTCGTGCGCGTTCGAAACGCGGCTGCTCTCGCGATAACGAATTCAACGGTGACTCGTCGCTTTTCTAACCCCGTCAAAAGAAATTGGAAATATGAAATTGGCTAGACCCGTTTCATTTCCTACAATCACGTACCACGAATCAGCGAGATCGACCGCGTAAAAAGAAATGCGCTTCGTCCGAAGATATCGAGCCCGGTCGAAGGAACTGCTCGCGGGTGTCCATCTTCTTCACGGGCGAACCGATAAAACAGATGTGCGCGCTTTTTTTCCTTTCACGATTAATCAGTCGTCGGTGAATTTTTTTGCCGAATGATACTGCTCGTGAATTCGATATTAAAATTCATCTTCATAAAGAATGTCCGTCGCGATATTGCGGATTAGATTATTAATTGAAAACGCGGCGCCGGTGTCTCGTTGCGAGAAAGAATTATGCACGAGCGGGAGCGACAGGTGCCACCGGCGTGGTATGGAATTGTGCCAATTCCGCAATGTGGAAATTTCGCGGCGCCTCGATGCCTCGACGTTTCGTTCTCATATTTCGCGGTCGACGATTTATCGGCCGCGTTCGCGAGTTAGCACAGACTATAAACCGAATGATGGAATTATAGAGGAGAATACTCGACGAGCGGACAGTAAAACTGAACTCCCACCCCATCCCCTACGTGTACAAACAGCAACGCAATTAACGCGCGGGATAAAAAGATTTCATCACTGATTGCTTTCGAGATTAACAAAATTTTCGAATCTCGATTGTCACGTCCCATGGCGATTCTGCTTTTGCCACGCTAGCTTCGTTCCCCGATCGCTGTCGGGCAAATACTCGAAGCCGGCGAGAGTCCTCGGTGTCGGAATGAAAGAAATTGTTTGGGTTAACATTATAATTTGTACGCGGCCAGGCCTGGTTCTAGGATCATCAGAGTTTTATTAATGAGCCGCGTTAGTACAGTCGACGCTGAGTGGTATTTAATGACGCTGACCGACGCTCCGAAGGCCGAGGACGCATTCCGCCCCAAAGGAATTCCTTATCGAGCTCGAACTTCGAGAGGCCTTCTCCCTTCGCGCGAGCCGCGCTTGTACGATCAAAGATTACGCGAGACTGACAATCTTTTAATGGAAATTACGTTATTCATTTCTCGAATTTTTAAAAGATGACTGAATGAAAAATGCCTGCAGGAATATCGATTTATAGATATACACATACATATGGGTGTATTTCATCGTGTCTCGTTGATTTCGTTAAAACACGTCAAATCCGTTTGTCGATAACTTCGACGGTAGCAGCTAGACGTGTCAAGAACCCAATATTTTCGAGGACCCGGGAAAAATTCTCGCCCCGAGTAAAAAAGACAAGCGAATAACTTTTACAGACTATTCGTTAATTGCAACCAACAAAAATGGTCATCGATAAAACAAGACTTATTTTAACGTTTGATATAAATCGGACAACGTCTGATTTTATAAATGTTAGCCTGTGAAAGTTGCAATCGTTCAAGTTGGCCCGCGGTCAACTAATCGCGACGATAAGACCGAGTGAACGTGAAATCTTTTTCCGACAATGTTGGGTCAACGTTTAGATCGCCATCGAGCGCTGAACAAACAAGAACGTCGACGTTTCAACCGACTTTTTACCCCCGGCCCGTTTCCAGTGGACGTGTGAAAATTCCCGGTCCCGGCGCCGAGAACACAACGTCAGCACCCTTAAGAAACCCTCTTCGGTTACATATACAGCCTCACGAATCACGGTCAGCGATTCTGCGGCGGTTCTAAGGACGCCCTCGAAGCCGTTCATCCGAGAGGCACGGAAGCGAGAGGGAGATGGGCATCGAAAACGAGCGACCCCGCGAAGATTAATGCCGGAAATTAGTTATTCGTCGCCGTACAGTTGAATTACAGAAAGTTATCTCTCGCCGGCTACGAGCAAACGTTTAGCGCCGGCTCCTCCGTACCCTACCTTTCCCCCGTTGCCGTTCACTCCCTTACTTTTTTTCGTCATCCCGCGATCCATATTACCCGGGCCCTTGAATAATGCGACGATTTATTTTTCTCGGGCTGCGATCGCTGATTAAGAACAGCCTCCGGCTACGTGAACGGAGACGAGAGAGAGAGCGAGAGATGAGAAAGGGGAGGCCGCGGTCCGAAGCCGAGGGTGGTCCTCTTGAAACGCGCGGGTGGTAACGACCGTATTAGCCAGGCACCTGACATCTTTCTTAACCCTTTGCACTCGGGAGATGGGTCATGGTCAACGCTTTATATATTATTAATCAAATTAAATTTAATTACTATAAAATTCGTATGTGTTAATTTTAAAATTGTTGAGGCAAAAAATTAACGATTAATGTAAGATTAAAATATGAAAGACTTATGTATTATTTTGTATGTGAAACTGTTAACTTAATATTTCTTGAACCGTTCGCACTAGGTCTAATACGTGATATAACAAGATATCTTATTCAATTATTAAAATTGTTTTAGACTTCTATTCTTAGAATGATAAATAAGTGCTTTATCTCTCAGAGAATTTACGAGGCAATTTCTATAGACTATTAGATTAACTAAATATTAATAGAAAAGGCAGAGAATAATCTTAATCGTACGGTTACGAGCCGATTTAAATCAGACCGATTACTCGGAGGATTCTTAGTCCGTTAGTTCCCCGAACGCCGAGCGGACGGTTACGCGGCTTCGTAGTCCGGAATAGCATAATTGCTTGGAATTTCCGCGGCGAGAAATTTCTGGCACGTTTTAATGCTAATTAAGAAGATCGGGGCTTGTTGGGCAGAAAGAGGAGGCGAGGAAACGAGCCGGGGAAGACATCGGGGCCGCGCGAATTAATGCAAATGCCTCCGGCCCTCCGCTCGAATCGAACGACACATCCAACCTTTATTGTTGCCACTTTCGTGCCCGATAAGATTTTCATCTGACGTCCGAGAAGACTTATCTGTCCCCAGCTCGATTTAGATTATCGGCTGCGAGATGCCGCGGGAGCGGCAAAAAGTAGGGAAGAACGCGGAGCGGCTCGCGTGTGGTCCTCTGGCCCCGAAGGAGTCGGTAAGCTATTGGCCGGGCAGCTAAACTGCCGTCAAGACCGGGCAACCTTCGGCTCGATCTAATTAGCCGCAACACGACTACTTAGTTTCAACTTTGTTCTCGTTCACCGTTTCGCCGATCCGATCCGGTTGTTTGTACGCCGTCGTCGCTCCGTGAAAGAATTTCACCGCGGTGAAACCGTGCGAACTGCGTATTAATTGTCCGTATAATTATCCGGCGAACCGTTATCGCGGTCACCGGAGCGAAATTTATTTTCCTGGATAAACGCGCGTGACCTTCCTCTTACCCGATACCTGTCGTCCCCTTCAACCGGACCCGGCCGTCCCGGCCCCGGTTCGGTGTGTGTTTTGGGTATTCTTGACCTGCGTCGATTCGAATCTAATTGGCGGATCTCCACGGAATTCGCCGGTATCGCGGATACCGTACGGCCCGGCAAAGTATTTCGGACCTCGTTAATTCTCGCGAGGCTTCGATCGGAACATCGGGGATCTTATCGCGATTTCACGGCCCGTTCAAGGGAGACACCGAATTTCTACGTAACACCGGTTCCCCCCTTCCCGAAAAAAGGCGCACCCGGAATTTAACGCTAAACTGCGTATTTTATGCACCATAGAAAAAAATCTGTCTGAGAAATTCCAGATATATCCAACGTTTAAGTAACAAAAATTATTCCTCTGTAAATCGGTATTTTTAAATCGACCCGAAAATATATTATTTCATAAAAGTCTGATTGTGACTGATATGAATATTACAGTTATTACCGTCGGCGGTTTGAAGTGGATAAAATAAATATGAACGCGGATACAGTCGCAAACGCATTTCCTTTCGACGCGACTTCCACTTCCGGCAGAGTTATACCGATAAACCATGAAACAGGGGAATCGGGAAACTCTATTGATACGCGATCGAAGGCACCGACGCGCGTTGATACTTTTCGTCCGCGGGACACGATATTTACCTCGTCACCGGGGCTAAACGCATGGCCGCGAATTAATGGACCGTTGTTTCGAGGACCCATGGACGCGACGCGTATCCCTATTGACTGTGCGCTAATTGAGTGTCGTTGTATAAATACTTTGCGCGGAAACAGCCCGCGGGCTTCTCAATATTCGACGAGTCAATACATCGAGTCCGTACCACGTTTCCTGGCTTATAAGTTATCAAAGTTAGAGCAGGTAGCGTAAAGTACATGTAATTCGAATTGCTTTACGCTTTTAAATAGAGCACCTTTGCCGTCGGTAAAACGTAACGTCGTTAATCGTCGAATCTTTAATTAAACCCGGGTCGTCGCTTGAATTTACCGCGAGTTGCATGTAAATTAGAAACGAGACGAGAGAGGAGAAGGTAAAAAAGCGAAGTAGTTGCGATGCCGGTTCGCTTGATAAGATCATCTCTAGTGAATAACATTTTCATCTGACAGTCAGCCGCATTCCGCGAATTTCTATACCGGAATTCGATGAAATTTTTCAAAACGATCATTATCTATCTACAGAATTTTTGTATAATGACAATAATGATAATACCACGGCGGCAACAAATTTTCGAAAAATATGAAATCTGAACAACGAAGAGAGAGAGAGTACATATTTTGTATTCTAAAATTGTTACTTTACGATCTTTGAAGTAAATTCATGTAACTCTCTTCTTGTCTGATATTTAACCCTTTGCACTCAAGTATAACAATTATAAAATTTATACATATTTATTTGAAAAAAATTAATAGTAATTTTAATTTGCGAAAAAATTCCTCGAGTGCAAACTATCAATGGATTAAATCAAATCCCTACTAAATATCATTATTCAAATTGATATATACGTATACATTTTATTTTTTATCTAAAATGAGGTAATCCGTGCAAATAGATGCCGCGAGAGAGGAGGGAATCCGCGCCTAATTAAACCATCCACCTAATTAGGTTACACATAATTATGCGACGCGAGATCTGAATAGCGGTTCGTTAAGGCTGATCGACTTTTAAATACGCCCGTTCTGACGCGGATATTCCTTGCAGGCACTCCCGCGGGATTTCGGTCGGTCCCTCGCGAAAAAGGCAGAGGTGTACAGCGTACGTATATTACCGTACCCACGGCAGGCTGAATATCGTTCAACCGTGCTAAGCTTTTCAATCGAATGACATGAATTATTGAACAGTACAGCTTCTATCTATGATCCGGCTTCATCCAATATCGACAGCAGTATTTGGAAATCTGTGAGTTATTTCCTTTGTCGTTACATCCGGCGTGAACCCCGGTCCCGTAAGAATTTCGCCGAAATACATGCGCCCGGATTCCATACAAAAATATGCTGCACTCGTTTATTGATTTATATACTTTGTTTCTATTTCAATTTTCGCAGCGTCGAACGACGCGTCGAAATCGTTCCTTAATTAATGAAATATCCTTGTTTCAACACTCGATTCGATCCAATCTTTCTAGCCGTACTTAAAATAATTTAATCAGTCCAATTAGGCAATTGAATTAAAATCGTTGAGCATGACAACGAACGAGGTCAGCGTTGAAAAAGTTACTCGGCCCTCTTCTGACAGGCTCTGTTCGGCTCGAAGAATCTGAATCTCAGAACGGGTCTCGAACGTAATTTTTCTCCCGGCGGCAACCTCGGCCTCATCATGGGAAACGGCTATGAACGATTTACGAGGAAAATGAATGATTTACGGACAACGAGCCGCGTTCGGTAATGCGGGTTTCAACTGGGAGAACCTAAATCTCTTTCGATCTCGTTTTGTGCCCGACGGTACCATTATCTATCCTTTACTCCATTTAAAAAAAAAGACAGTCGTTTTTGGCGAAATTCCCGAAGTCAGGAAACGCGTTTAATGCACGGGGATATCCGGTTGAATTTTGTCAAACGGAATGAAAGACACGGAGACGAACGGTTAGCCCGGCAAGGGGATCGATACGTACGACGTTGGGTATGAATTCGATAAGTCACCGTGAAACAGTCTTCGCGCGCGGCGGGTCCGGCATCGAGGCGGAAATAAATCTTTAGACTTTGACTTATCGGGTGGCCGGGCTTCAAAGCACTGTTTCCCCGGCTGTTGAAACTCTAGCCTAGGAAAGGGTTAAACGGGAGCGACGCGCGTAAGGAAGTTTACCGGGGAAACGAGAAGCTGTTCAGCTCCTCGGCTCTCTCTTTGTTTCCGAGCATGCAACACGACTCGCGGAATTGTCTTTGACCAATCGCGTCGCGGTCACGTGAAATGAATATTCAGAGTTAGGCACGTTCTTTCATTGAAACCAGGCAGCCTGTTAGGACTCGAGGTAGTACAAGTAAAAATCGTTTGATATTTTAGTGAGAGCTAAATTAAAATGCGCCGAAATGAGCTTAAGTTTCGTGATACTTCTGAACTTTAAAGGTCAGAAATTTATTATTGAAGATAATATCTGATATTGTGGGGAGAGTATAAAAATATTTGAAAAATTCTAAAAATATTAAATATTTAGATTTCTATAAATATATAAATAATAATGATATAAATATTAAGATTTCTAAAAATATGAGCATCAGGATTACTTCACTTTGCTATGATCTACACGCTACAAATAATACATCTCTTGTCCTAAAAATATTAAACCATTCCCATTTTTATCTCTATCACTGAAGGCATTCCCTTAATAATAATACAATTTCATATTTGATTAAATTGTTCGTATATGAATTCATTAGAGTAGACCTAGTCCGGAAGCAAGCATCGCATGAAGTAGATAAGCTGGATTATCTGTTTTCGATAGTATCGAATTTTGTCCGGGGCCCGTGGGATATAAGTGTACGTAGCAGATCTGATAATATTGCGAGACTGATATCGCGAAGCCGGACGAATGAATTCGGGGCGTATGTTTGCGGGACAGAAAGTCGAGGGGGTTTAATGGTGGCGGTTTTGTTTGCCACGGTAAAGAAGAGACAACAAAAGGGAGTGGAATTGTGTAATCGGGTTTTCTGTTGACACAGTTTCTGTCCGATCGCCCCGGCACAAAGGGGGAACACCACGTCTTCCCGAACGCCTTTGACTACCTTAGCATCGGCGAAAAGAAACAGCAGGTGTGTGTCCTGCCGCGGCACCACGAGATTATTGAAATACCTTCGTGTGCAACCCTTTCGTTAGGTGCCGTGTACGCGAGCGACCAGGGGTGGACCAAAACTTGAAATTCCGCGCGTGTCTGGAATATGTCGGTTGTTAAAGGGAAATACCGGTGGACGATAGTTTTGGAACAGCCTGGATTTAATATCCCGCGGCGTACACCAGACGCTTTGCAAAGTAGTATCTCGCTCCCGCGGACGTTTCCAATATACGGGAGCCGCGTGTAACAGGACCAACCCAATTATCCTCGATACCCATTGAGGTATTATCCCTAACAAACTATCACGCAAGATACAATACCTAATTGTTACTTTTTCTTACGTTTTATTGACTTTTTTAACGAACATTAATTTGTACCGGTGAACCGAGGTGTACATCGTTGTTCCGAAGAAAAATAACCCGAAAGAAAGTAGCTGGCGACTTAAAGAGAAATAAACCGGTAAACAGCGAGGACGAGTTAATGGAGAAACTTTCGAAGTTTATTATCATACACGCGATCGTAAGACGGTTCTGTGAGTGGCAATCGTATCGTTTTGTCGTACGGGTGTAATTTAAAAGGACGTTAGAGCACGGACACAAGAAGAGAGAACGTGGCGACGTTCGAACGACGGCGACCCCGGCCCGGGGGGAGTAAGAAAGAAATAACGCAATTTTATCGCCCTGACGGGTGGGTAGCCGTGGTCCCCTCTAATCCGCGAAACGATCCTTATAATTCGTGGCGGACGGTTACGGCTGTATTTCGGTTAAAGCAACGTTGCACCGTAAAATTTATACGAGGAAGGATAAAGATGTTTATCATAACGTGACCCCGTCATCCCGAGGCACGGGCCTACGGCCTACCGTAAGATTACGCTTTTACGAATTTGCCTCCTTACGTACTACAAACTGGTTTAAGGTTCCGCGCGCAACCTGGACCCAAGTATCCGACGCGTTTCGCGTCCTGGAACACGAGAAGCCACGAGCTTCGCTAGCGAGACCGAAATAAAAATTCCGCCCCGTGCTCATAATTAAAATTCGACATAATCGATATTTTGCAATAACGTGACTCGTAGACGAGTCTACGATTATCAAGGCGAGCAACCCAGACAAGGACAAGGAATCGGTTAATACCTCTGACTCATACTTTAGTAGCAAGTGTACGAAACAACTACAAGATCGGATAGTCTAACCATCGAGTCAGTTGAACCAAAAGACCTTATCGTGGTTCTCGTTATCCTAAGACGATTTGATACGAAGAACCCGTACCTGGTAATTGCGATGCGGTCTGCTCAACTGGCGAAAGTCACTGCCGAGAAATCTAGATTGCCGGTCGAAGTCACGCGGGCTCCTCCTTCCGGTAGCACCTCGAGAACTTGGGGGATTCCCCCGGCTTCGGAACCTGAAATTTCAATTAGAAGCAAAATTAGCCCGGGAACGGCGGAACAACCGAATGGTACTTTATTTCGGGATCAGGCCTCGCCGTTACGGGGCCGGGCTCGTAGTACTTTGTTCTCCCGTATTATCCGCTTCGCAGCGTACCATCATTGTTAATGTTTCCCGGCGCTGAGCAACATTTAAGTCCGTGTTAATAACTCCGAACGCCTCGAGCGAGAAATTACGTAGTTCCACGAGAGCCGAATGCCTCGCCGTTCATACTTCCCATCTGGAATCCCTATTTTCCTTAGAAAATTTTCACCCGTGGATCTTTCTGTGTGGCGGCGGAGGGACACGATAAAACGCGTTGCGTGCGATCGTTGCTGCCTACCGGACGCGAAACGCGTAACCGGGCCGGCAACGAACCGGACAGGCGAGAGAATATCGATCGGCGGCGGTGGAAAAAATAAGGCGAGCGAAAATCCGAGGTCTCTATCGTGAGAGGCGCGTATGTATATGTGGGACCCACCGCGCCATCGACGCCGTGGGGGTCCCTTTTGGGACTGGTACGGCGTGCCGCCGCCGATGTATCTGGTTACCTGGCCCTAAGAGAACGCGAAAAAAGGGACGAGCACGAAGTGACGGCGCAGAGTAAACACACCCACCGAGGGCCCCCGGTTTCGCGCGACTAAATTTTGTCTACCGTCGCGCCGTGCCTCGCCTCACCTCACCGGGGATCCGCTTTCGAAATTAAGCCGTTAAATATCGATTGGACCCTGGGACCAGATAGATATGGCCGCTGACACAGGGGAACCGGTGATCCAGAAACGCCGGGAGAAACGTATCAAACGAAATTCAGATACGAGAGGAACGAATTATGATTTTTTAATTGACGTACTCGTCGCTTGTATCAGTAAGTGTACAATTAGTAGTAACAGAAAGATTGTAGTGCTTTGAGAGAGGATTTGGTTGAGGCTCACAGTTTAAATTGTAGTCGTCTGCGCATGCAATGTCCGACGAGATTTCGCAGGAGTGATACGAAGTTTTTCATATGCCGACTCGACAAGGGGATAAAAAGGATAAAGACATGTCGGCGAGGAGGTGCACAGGAATTCCGAATGGCTTCCTCCTCCGCGGCTTTAGAAGACGAAGGGAAGTGGTTATGCTCGGAAGAGTTCGAAAGCCCCGGTGAGAAATGCCTTTTCTCTCGCGGCGACCATTATTGAAGTAACATATTCGAACGCGTATAACCTCGCGAACGATACCAGTAATACGTACGAATTAAAACGTACGAAAATCAGTGTTTCATTGAAATTTTCATACAGCGACGGCCTCTACTTTAAACAATTCATTTTTGTTAACTCTCTATATTTCCATACCCACCGGCCATTTAATCCGTCGAATTATTTATTCAAAGAAAGAAAACAACTGTTGTTGGTAACGCAATCGGAAACCGTTTAATTGTCCCGGAAATATTGTATCGCAGTTTTCAGGGATCCGAACCTGAAAACGCGTTCACGCTTGTTTGACCGGAAATATATTCGACACGGAACGGGGGCTCGTTCGATGGGACCGGTAATTTCGAAATGGACCAAAAATTTTCGAGCAAATACCCGGCCGGAGGTTTTTGATTCCCACGAGGCGGCATCGATTCCGGCCGCGCCGCGGGACGTAAAAATATAAATTCGTGAGCAAGCGCGCGTTGCTCGATACGAACGCCGCGCGTGGCACCGGAATGCAAAGTGGCTCTCTTCTCGCCTCGAAGAGACAAAGAGACGCCCGAAACGGAGAACAAGGTGGCCGCGCCGCTATCGGTCTGGACCCCCGCCTCTTCCTCCCTACGCCGCCCGTCCTCCCGGTCCTCCTTGTAACCCCACCGTGAACGAGCCTTTTACTTTTAAATCTCCGCCGCTCGCGAAACGCGCGGGTGGCCATCGTGTTTTCCTAAGCCGGCGCAAAATTACACACTGCCCGATTTCGGGGGTCCCTCCCTCCCTCCCAGCCCCCGTCTCCCTCCTGCTCCTCGTGGCCCGTCGACGGTCTCTCTACCTACCGAAATCAAAGCGGAGGAGGCCCGGCGCAGGGGAAGGGAGTAAAATAAAAAAATAGAACCGATGGACCACTGAACGAAGAGAAGGAGACGATGGAGGGAAGAGGTTGTGCGCGGTCTTATTTTTCGGCGGCCCTTTATAGGCTCTCCCTACCCGTTCCCAATCAAAAACGAGTATATTAAAGGGAAAAAATCACCGTGGACCGCGGAGGGTCTCCTCCGGGTTGGCCAAGTTGGAAAAGTGTTGGGTGATCCGAAGCTGAATCGAGAATCACGCCAAGATACTCGTCCGACGTTATTATAAATTATACAGAGATCCATGCTTTCTGAATATTATACCGTTCGTTCTACTGGAAAATCGTGCGGAATTTGTAATGCAATGTTAACAACCGACGATCCCTCGAAATTCTCGAAAATATGATAATGATCAGCCGGAAACGATTAAATAAATCTGCATCAATGTACATTAATCGAGCGAATTGCAATTGAGAGAAATGTACATGGAAAATTGTCGGACAAAAGCGATGAGCTGAAAAATTTGTTACGATTCGTAGAAGTCCTAATCCGCTCGGTTCGACGCGGTCATACTCGGATCTTGTCGATCGGCGACGATCTTGTTATCCCGGTATTATTATTTACGCGCACTTAGATCACGCGCGAGTAGCCGAGTGAGAAAGATCGCGGAACGAAACGGATTCGTTCCTCCGGCACGGCACGCGGGTTCGATCGTCAACTTCTCGAGCGACGCGATGCGGCGAGGGCAATCAGCGGGTTCGCGCGCGCGGCAATAGTCTCTCTGGAATGCCATAATCAGCCCCGGCGCTTGACCACGGCGAGATCTCAATTAGGGAAGGAATTTTTGCTACGTCGTGCCGCGGCGGTGGTACGCGCCCGCTTACTATGCGCGCCGCAAGAAAAAGAGAGCAAAATTAATTACCCAAACGACGACGACGACGACGCGCAGGCCTACCGTCGTCGTCTCGTGTGGCAACCGAGGCCCCGCTAAACGACTTACTTCGAGTCACGTTAGTACTAAATTGGGGGTGCGTATTAGGGACCGGTGAAGAGAAGAACGAAGAATGAGACGTCGGGATACCCCGAAGGGAGAACGTCGTCCTCTCTCTACGAGACGTTAACGAGCCGGTAAATATGTTGACTACCACATCGGCACGCTTCGAACCGCGCGCACACAGACACGCGCGGGAGTCGGTGTATCCGAGGCCCTCCTTACTCTCTTTACCCCGTGCTCCCTACCGTCGGCTCCTTCCTCATCCGACGAAATGATTATTATAGTTCGTAACCGAAGAGCTGCCCATTTTAGAGCCTGTAGAAGCCGCCGTATAATTTTCCACCCACTAAAATAGCCATCACCCTGTCTACCCGGGACCGATCTCTGTTCGTGATTATCGGCAAATAAGGTACAGTATGGGTAGAAAATATGAGGCCCCCGTGTCAGGGCCTACTCCACTACTTTCGTTTCGCATGATCTAGGCATACGTTGCGCACGATTTTACCGTAGGAAATTTACCGAACGATATCGAAACTTATTTTATCTGCAGTCAATTTTTACGGAGACGTCGGGGAACAGGTGTTTTGGAACGAAGAAAGACGTAATGATTTCTGTCTCGCGAGAAAACAACTCCCGAGAAGAAGAAGATGGATCGGGCAAGCGACGGAGTTCCGCGCGACTCGCTCGTCTAACATAAGTGCGGCAGCCGAACTCGTATAATTAAATTTCCACGCGTACCGCATTCCACGAATACTACTCTCTTTACATCCGCGCGTCTTACGTATGAAACATTCCGATGCGGTAACGAGACTGGTTCTCGCTTAATGAGATTCTAAGTGAGAAACGTTCCGCGCACGGCCGGGGGACCACAGCGACGGCCGGTTCTTTCGTTTCGATCCCGACGTAATTGATCGCGATCGCGATCAAACGCGGCAGCGATTTACAGCCGCGAGTGTAACAACGAACGCGGGATTCGCGAAGGGGGAGGCACGTGTAAACGAAGCGTAACGCGTGATTACAGAGAGAGAGAGCCGGGGATTGCCCGCTCGGCGAAATAAGACGAGCGTACTCGCGGTTGAAGCGAGCCGGGAGGAGATGATCGCGACACGCAGGATCAGGAACTTTCTCACAGGAATAGCCAAGGACGAATGCATATTTTCCCTCGTTCTGTTCCACCTCGCCCTCCCGGCCGTGATAGTTAGGATCGCGGTAGGCCGCCTTTGTCCCGGTGGATGTTAGCGCCTCGGTCAACACGCTGCTAAGAGGAGTGTTCCCTCTCGAAATAGCGCACTGATATAAATCCCTTATAAGCCTACGTAGGTAACATGATTCAGCGTGGTATAGGTCAGATTTAAGCCGCCTTTGATATTTAAATCGACCTGCGCTGGAAGCCGGTGGAGAGGGCGGAAGGGAAAGAAAGAGAGAAAAGGGACAGAGACACGGTGGTCGGCGAAGGTGGTAGGAAACGACCACACAAGAATTTACACGTTCCGCGCCTTCCGGCGCGGCGGCTGCTCGCGTTCGAACTGCTCTCGTCCTCGTTCGACGCAACTGGGCCCGGCGACCGATTTCAGGCCAGTGGTTTACAAAAGTATTCCGGGTCCTCGCCGATATTTATGCGCGAACCGAGGCCTCTCCCCCTTTCGGCGCTGTGCCGCGCCCCATAATTCGTAAATCCCGCGTATTTGTTATCGGAATTGTCACTCCCGGGGCCCCGGATCGCGTCGAAGAATGTTCCCGGGTCCCGCTCTTTCTACGAATTTCATTCTACATCCTCATTTACGAATCGTCTAGACGAAACGAACGAATTCTCATTTAATTATAATACATTTGAATTAAAGGAAAAAAAAAGATCGTTTCGCGACGTTAATATAAGCGCGTGGATTAATCAAAATTGTTACGACGTTCGAAACAAGTGAGACGGAAAGTTGGTATCGATTGAAGTTATTTATAAAAGCGCGCAATAAATAACGGTCCATCAGAATGACGTTCATGGGTGGCGCGACGTGGCAGCCGGCAGAGCCAGAGGGAAGGCGAGAATCCTGCGGTAATGAAGTCCTCCGGTACATCGTTAACTCCTGCAGCTTTTTATCCCACGACGACGACGTATGAATGCCATTTGTCGCCTCGGCCGCGCGTAATGCACTCGCTCCTGCCGAGCACCTCGCGCCGTGCAAAACTTTTTCTTTAATTCCCTTAATTACGCCGGGTGCCTCGCCGAGCCTCGCTCGCTAGCCCCGGCGAAGCTACCGAACAGACTTATGCAGATCCATTCTTTATTTTCAATCTAACCAAAAAAAAATGCTACTCTTCCTATCGCTATAGAAAATTCAGTTGCAATTTTCATCGGAACGATCTGAGTAAAAATTATTTATCGAATTTGAAACCGGACTTAATTTCGATAACTGAAATCCGTGTAAGGAGAGATTGACAAGTTACCGTCGGGAAGAAGCAACACGCGAGAACGTTTCTGCGAAGATTCCACGAGGCGGATAGGAGGATTCCGGCCGATAGGGTGCTAGCTCAGCTCACCGCTACGTACGGAGAGTTACTTCGCGATAAGCCCCCGGGGGACAACAGGGAGAGTGTACGACTACCGTTGACCGTTTAAGACTCGAAGACGTGGCTACCGTGACTCTATGGCCTCTTCCGTCTGATAAACTCGCAGGTGCGACGATTCGCAGGTCGACACGTGAGAGCTCGGTTTTATCGTCCGGACACGCGATCCGCTCCCGCCCCGATTATCCTTCCGTTCCATACTTACACCACCCTTCATAAGTCTCACCGCTATTACCAAAAGTATAATCGAACGAGATTTCACGAATCTTTTAATTGACGTTCTCCGTCGATTACTTTGGTTATTAGAATTTCAATAGAGGAGTAGCGCTAAGACGTGAATTCCGAAAATCATGCTCGCATCAACACGCTATGTAACAACTTACTGGCCATTGTAGAATCGTAAAATCGTTCACGTCTCTCCTACCTGCCACCGGTTGTCTCCTCTCGCGATGGAGACATCGGGCTAAACGCGGATCGTTACTTTGAATAAAGACCCCGGGGACCGGGATTGTCAGCCGCTCCGAATCTGCACCGGCCAGAGCGAGGAGTAAACGTTCGCTGGGTTGCAAAGGGTTACTTATCTGATTTCACGCAAGAAGAACGGTTCGCGGGTCCACTTGGTCGAGAGGGATCAATTCACCCGGTGATTTATTTTGACGGACCGTGGAAAATAAATGCGCTGCCCCCGAAATTCGATTTTCATACCGACTTGAAACAACAACCACTACCTACTATCGTTTCTACGTGCAATAAAACGAGAGATCGCTTATCGGTCGAGTTATTTTCGAACCTATCGGTGCAATAAATATGAGCAAACAAACAATTAAACCGTTGATAGGAGATCTCGGAGGAGTCAGCCTCGAGATAGGCGACGGATAAGTACGGAACGCGATGAAAAGGTGAGAGGCTCAACTGAAAAACAGTAAACGCAAACGACATGCAATTAAACGATTTGGGCAAACGATAAAAGTGAACGTCTCCGGGAATCCTGGCCGTTGTTCCTTTCCGAACTCGATAATTGCGCTGGGCCCGTAATTAAAGTGAATTGGCGCCGAAAGCATTACTCCGGGACGCCGCGCCCGGAACCGCAGGCGCATTTTACGCGCTAAACCGAAAACCGCCCTCGCGTTACCCGAAGAGCGCCGCGGCGGTCGGCCGTCATAAAATCGTGGAAAATAAATCAGGAAGGAAATTCACTTCGGAGCGACACTAGAGCAAACGAACGATCCTTCCTAACAATTTTTTTTTATGACTCCTTAACAACTTATTAGATATAGAAACTCTCGCGACAGGCAATCACCTATTTCAGGTGCAGATAACACGATTCGTCTACGGTTTAGAAATTCACGATTCTCTCCCAATTTAAAATTGGATGTAACTGCATAATACAACTGGAGATCTTCTCTCCTCGCTTGTTTCTAATAATATATTTAGAAGTCGCGAATTGCAGACGGTAGCGGGTCGATTTTCGCTAATGAATTTCTGCCGCGATAACAGCGACTTTTAATTAATTACTTAGCCGAACACTGCGATCCGGTTATAGAAAGGTTGATAATAATAAAACGTTTTGAACCCGTCTGCGGGGTAGTACGTGCGCTCACGGATGGATGGACGAAACGGGACACGAGCGATTGTTTTGCTTTTCGGGTACGCGCGCAGCCACAATTGATGCAGAGTCATCGATCGGTGCATCGATTGGACGAGGCTACGAACAATGTTGCGCGGCGATGAATTCGCAAAAAGCGCATCGGCCTCGGATAAGATCTGTTGGTAGCGCGAAGAGGAGAGTCGCGCTCGCGCTGAGCTACTCGGTACTGCGCTCCGTGCCACGGCGGCGGCGGCTGGAAGAAAAGTGTCTCGCGCGGCGAGCGAGCGCAACGTGTCTCGCTACTCTCAGCCGACCGCTTGATTAACACATCAGCCGCGCGAGCAAGACTACCTTTTCGGCCCGACTGTATCGCTAATAAGACACAGGTAGTTAGTGCCGGAGAGCGAGCAGGAGACGAGAGAAAGAGCGGCCGAAGGGGAGAGGGGTAAGAAGGCCGAAGGCGGTAAGAGCAGAGAGAAACGGAGAGGATGAGAGAGCTGGTTCTCCGCGGCGCGGACGAGGGAACGCGAGGTTAAAGCGCGGATGACGAGGATAATAAAGCCGGCCGAAATACAATGAGGATAGAAAAGTAATATTGAACGAGACGAATGAAAAGGAGAGTCGGGACAGCGGGATGGAGGCCGAGAAGAGAACGAGCGGAGGAGAGAGAGAGAGAGAGACCAGAAACGTAGCCAGGAGGGGGGAGGGGGACGGAGATGCGGAAAAGAGAGCACGACGAAAGTTTCGAGGGCAAGCGAAGGAGGAAGAAGGAGACAGGTCCTCGTTGCTCCTGCGGAGGATGCTGCGCGTCGTCCCTATGGGTAGTACGAGTGGAGAGAGGACCACCAAAGTTACCGAGGTGAGTGCCGGGTACCCTGTAATCACGGTGCCGAGCCGCGAGCCGACAAACCAAACCAAAAGAGATAAAGATAAACAGAGATTCGAGCCTACGAGCTGACGGGGGAAAGAATAAGGCAGAAGGAGAGGAAAAAAAGGGTGAAGCGAAGCACCGCGGGACGGAGATCGAGCAAGGAAGTGAGAAGGAAGAACGGATAGGTGGAGGCAGCAGCAGGGAGGGAGGGAAGAGGACGGGCCCTCGTTAAGTATGACGTGCGATCGCTTCCTTTTGTGCTGCTCGTCGCAACTCGGTGCGCAACGCGTCGCGCAACTCGTCCCGCTGATTTTCATTGCTCGTGTATGCGTGTTGCGGGTCTGACGTGTACCGTTATGCAATCGTATACATATATATATATATATATATATATATATATTCCGGGACGTGGTTCGGGGAGAGCATTGTCGTCGATCGATCCGCACGATCGATTCCGCGCGGCACCGGCGTCCGTCGCCCGCCCGAGGAACGAAGGAACACAGGAGAGAAAAAAAGGGCGGACAGACATTACGCGTGTATTCGTCGCCGGGTATATGACGCATCGTTGCGATACCTTTCATCCTCTTTTCTTCCCTCGTTTCGCGGGTTCGCGATGGATTTTTGCGCCGCGGCATTATGTAATCACGCGCGGGGGCCTCGGGTCTCGTCGCTGCCGATAAGAACTCGGAGTAGTGATCGGGTCGAAGGGTTGATAAGAGAAGGTTCACGCGTTGTTCAACGTTTTAATTGCAGCTAAGATCAGCCCGTTTCGAGGCACGGCGAGACCCTTCGTCTCTATTGATCCTTGATCGCATCGGTGCCGGTCACGAGGCGCAACCGGTGTTCCAAGGGAATAATCTCGTGGCGTTTCGCGATTCAAACGAGTAAATGAGCCGGCGAGTTCTTTATCGGGGATCGATTGATTCCATCTGCAGGCTGATTTCGACTTTCACTCGCGATACACACGCCGCGGTTTCGAAGACCATACCGGGCATCCGCATTAACGACACGTTTTGTCGAGAACAATTTAGCCAATAAATAAAAGCGTAAAATAGTCACAAGAAAAATCGTATTAAAACGTGATGACAATTGATTTTCCATAGGGAGTCGGTGTCCTAATAGTTACGGCCGACAGGGTAAAAAGGGGAGAGAGAGAGAGAGAGAGAGGGAGAAAGTGGAGAGGACGGTCACTTATAATGTCTTCGTTAGTCCCAGCAAAAAGCGCAGCCGGCGCGCGTCTAAATGGTTCGTAATGACCTTAAAAACTGTTAAGCTGAATCGGGTGCCGAAAATTCAGCCACTCGATTCCGAACCCTCCGGCCTGGCTCCACCACGTTCAGGCTCGAAAAACTTTGAAGCAGGACGGTACACCAAGGGGCAAACTTCATTAAACTTCTCGCTCTCGTAGGGTTCTTCGGGCGGCTTCATCTCGGCCCGAATTACAAGGGGTCTTAGCTTTACTCGGGAACCGTCCGAGCTTTGATCAAGTTCGACGTTAACAATAACGACGATTGAATTATTTAAAAACCCCTCTAAAGCGCGAAATTGGCACCACCGCCGTAGAACGGCTTGAAATTCGCGTGAAATGAGATAGCAGTCGGAAAAGTTGTTCACCGTTTTCATTTTTAAACGAGATCGCGGGAGAAACAGAATACAATACCTAAAGGAGCTGGTTTATTAATAAGCAACCGAAAGAGGTACAAGCGGTGGTTCGCGTACTCCCGACACGAGTCACGAATCAAACCCGTTTACTTTTCGAGTAAAGTTTAGCGTCTAACTCTAAAGCGGGTGCCTCGAATGCAACGTGGCGCAAGTCGAGCAAAATTGGAAGGAGTTTCGAACAGAACCGAACTCGTTCGGGACCCGTTTGGGCCGTGGGGGCGTCTCTTTCTCGGTTGGACGAGACCACCGTGATCGCGACAGGTGCGACCAGCCACCGTGCTCGATGCAGAGGCCAACACCATTACACCGCCGTCCCTCTCTCTCTATCCAATTTTTACTCTCCTTTTTTACTCTCGTCCTCCTTTTTATTCTCGTCCGCGCCACCAGGGGCTACGCCACCGCGATTCTACTCCGTCGCGTATATCGTGAAATCCCAATTCCAAATGCTAATTGCACGAAGGAATCGAATTCTACGCACGTTATAACACACTGGACACAGTCTTATCCCGTACGACGTAAATTCATTATTTTCGTTTCTAATCATAGCTAAGTTGAAATTGTAAAATAGAGCTGAAGAAACGAGAAGGTTTAAGTCGCAGTCAGCTAACGAGCATAGGTACGTTACGAAAGGTTAACGAAACGGATTCGCGATGTACGACAGGGAAGAGGAGACACAGAAGCGAGTTTGGTTTCGGGGCTGCCCTCGGGGAGAATGCTTTTCGTCTCGCCATCAAGCATGGGTGGGCCAAGCTGGGCTAACGTACAGGTACGGAGGTATACGCGTACCTATATAACGAAGATGTAGGTAGCTCTTAATATCTGGTGGTGCCGTTAAGAGAGGGAGCACGCAATGTGCGCTCCCGAGGAGAGAGATCCTTCGAATTTCTCGCCCCGGGGGCTCGGGATGCCTGAACTTTGTCTCGCGAGGAGGAACAACCTGCGAACAACCTCGGTGAACTCGCGGGGAACACTCGCCTGTCTGCGCCTGTTAGCTAGGGTGGGTAGGTAGGTAGGTAGGTAGCGGCACGTATCTCACGAGTTTGCGGGAGCGAAATTGATCGAAAAGGTGTCGGCGAAAAGAAAGAGAGAATCGTCCGGGTGAGGAGGAAGGAGCCACGGAAGAATATAAACCGAGCTAGAGGTTCGTGCGATAGAACCGAGCGATGATGCGGCCGGCAGCTGAACTGCATCGCGTGCATTCGGGACGAGCACGCGCCATATGCCGTATTGTTACATTAACCCCCGCCTCTCCTTGCCCTTAGACCCCTCGTCCGGCCCGGCGCACGGTACCGTCGTTGCCCTTTCAAACACGCAAAATAAATGCTCGCCCGGTTGTGTCCGACGATTTCGTGGATCGAGCGCCATCGATCAGCCGGGCAACTGGATGCCTGCGGAGAGCTCTCCGTTTACTCCGTGAAATGTCCTTTCCAAAGATTATATCGTTTCTATGTAACGAACGACGATTTGCTGTGATCCAGCTTCCGAAAAGTTTGGCCAGATTCGTATAGACAGTAATAGACTCTAACACGATTCAATTAAGTCATATACAGGGTATAAACCTACAGGTCGACAATATTTTAGGATCATATTCTACGGCTTAAAATAAAACGAAAATGAAGAGTGACAAAACTGCGTTTGAGCTATCATTAATTGAGTACCCTTCAAATTTGGACAAAAATCGAAAGTCTTCCGATCGGGTTGAAAATATGCTCAGATACTCTCCTCGTATAGAACATTTATCCAGGTTCCCAGGTTTTTCTATACATTAGATTCCGAGAGAGAATAATTTGAAAAAATTTGGCAAAAATTGAAATTTTCTTATCACTCTCCACGTTTGTCTCATTTTAGAATACGCTCTTAAAATATTGCCCACCTGTAGGTTTACACCCTGTAT
>SHCU01000020.1:83979-109678 GCA_004307685.1 Ceratina australensis
TCTGATAGGTCTCGAACGCAGAGCCAATTTAGCAACAAATATTTTTCTCTCCCTCGTTCGTCATTCTGACTTGGAAAACATTACGAATGCATATGTGAAACCGTGTTATTCTCGTTTCGACTATGAATAGAAGTCTCGCGTCGCACTCGCGAAGCGGTTTCGGTGAACACAGAACCAAAACAAAGTCTGCCACCTGCATACACGGATAACTATGTCGCTCTGCTCGCGGAACAAGTTGGCGAAAAACGCACGCGTACGTCCCATCATCGAGTTCCCATTGTAAAACATTTTCAAACTACATCGATTTCCAATTTACTCTGTAACATTCATGTTAGACAAGCCCTGCGGGTCCTAAACCTTTCACGATCGAATAACCTCTGACCTAAGCGCTTGGATATCCTCAATTTCTATTTGCTCGATAAGAGACAAATAAAATATTATTAATAAGCTGCGAATTTATATACCAAGTAACTAACTATTCCCAATATATATAACCTAACTAACTATTCATTTGACGCGTTCTGTATTCATCGCATGATCGGAATCCGGTACTCTAAATGTTAACGATCGAACTGTCACTTTGATAAATTAACGAAGAATTATAATTAGTAGGAACGAATCAAATTAGCAGTGTAGGTACTCGGGCAGTAGTAAAATAAAACACAAAGCTCTTGCGATCAAACGATGGACAGTGTAATGTTATATCGGATAGAGTGTCTCATTCCGCATTTTCCTCCCACTTCTTGTACCGGGCGATCGATCGTTTTGCCGATCGTTAAACGAGTGCCATGCGTTCCGACGATCCAAAGCCCTTTCCCGGACACCGTAACTGCATGTCGACATCAAATACATTTTAAACCCCGTTCCATCCGTACGCCGGAACACTTCGGTAATCATCTATATAACTATAGGACATCCCGAAAACTCGTAGAATCATTGTTGTTTCGTTTAAAAAGAGGACAAAGTAGAATCGTTGGAAAATCGTATGCAATATAAATCTATTGTAATATTCGAATTAAAATGAGTACTAATGCGAAACGCAAGCACTTGGAAGTAACTTGAAACATACGAAACAAGGATATAGAGACGCACGAAGAGAAATGTAAAATTCGTTTAAGGGCGGACGAAATTTATTCGATGCGGAAATAAAATGCTGGGAGGGCGGGTAGAATCGTTTGGGGTAGATAATGAAGGACCATCGTGTCACCGATACATTATACTGACGAACGCGTCGTAAATATCCCGCAACAGAATGAAACGAGCCGATTAATCAGCCGCATTCGAACAGGCCGGGGGTGGCGGTTATTTAACGGGTTCGATATGCGAAATGCATCGTCGATCGTCGGACCAATTCTATTTATTATTTAAGCGCACGAAAATGATGCGTCGACCGACGCTACACTCCGGCACGGACAAAATCCGTTGTGGCAGGTATCGATATTATGATTGAAAGAATGCACGTCGAATATATACCGGGGCAGTGTATAATTCGGCGAGTGAAACGGGATGAAAACGTTAATTACGACCGGGCCACGCTTAAGCGTCGCTGTTTAGCAAGGAATTAATCCGTCACGGGACGTACCGTGAAAAACTACCCGGTTTTCAAGATACTCTCGCGGCGGGTTTATTTGATTGGCAGCTCTTGAGAGTTCCACTTCTCTCTCGTAACTTTTTAAAAATCACTCCGACCGGTGACTACCGACCCGCGTGTATGTATATCCGACGTGGAAGCGATGAGAAGGAGGAGGAGGAGGAGCGCAGGAAACGAAAGGAAGACTTTATTTTCGGTGGCCCGATGACGCTGATCGGCGCGAGTGTGGAAAGGAGGAACGACGCGTCGAACGTCACGGCGGCGCGGCGAAAGAGGCCGAGGGGAACGGGATAGGAAGAAGAAAGCGAAATGTCCTCGAGACTCGAATAATGGCTCGGGCCAGGTTCTGCGATTCGTAACAGTTTCGGACCGTTTTATAGGAGCAACCTCTGATTGCGCTCTTCGCGCGTCGTCGCCCGGTCTGTTGATTTTAATAAGTGCCGAGTCACCGTTGCCCGAATCGTCTCGGGGCCCCCGGATAAACGTCGGCCCCCGCGATATCAATTCACGTTCTAATTGCGAATGAATAATCATGAAGGGGAGATATTAGGTAACGAGAAACGATGCGTTCGTAGGAGACGCGGTTACATACCGTCCGAAACGTAAACGTGAGTGTTCTGTACCGAGAGAAAACATTGTTCTAGGATGTAATTCGCGGCGCGGTTTACATCAGGATCGCCGTAGGCGACGTTTAACTAGAATTTCCGGATAAGTGCGTCGACGCGCGTTCCATTCGCGATAATTAAACGACAATACGAGGCGATAATGCTTTCGCCTCGATACACAAGGAGAACCGCGCGGCGTCGTAAGTACGCGGCGATATCGGGACTACCGCGTAAACAAAAACAAAGGATCGGGAAGAGACGAGATAGAAAAAAGTAAATAAAAGAATACGATATTACTAACGAGAGAACCTGATGTGCATTTCATGGCTGGGAACGAGATTTTCTCGGGACATAAATAAACATGAAAAAAATCGGCGGTGTGGGGGAGAAGGATAAAAAGTAACAGCGTCGTCCACTAGATTGTACTTATAAATGTCTGAACGAAGGACGATCTAATGCAGAGCGGCGAGGTGCCGAGCGAGACGGAGAAAGGCGCTTATTGTGCGCTGAACCATGTCGCCTTAGCGCACCGAGCAAAGTGAAACCTCCGCAAAAAGCGAAAACAAAAAATGAACGTGACGAGGGTCAGTAGAACCTCCGTGTACGTCAACACCGCGTGAAAATACGACGTAAAACGAAGAATGGAATTCGTAACGCGAGGTGCGCCTGCAACAAGCGGCATAGAGACGTTACGAATCATTGAAAACTCGTGTACCGTTAATATCTACGCGTATCATGACTGCCATCTTTGATTTTTGTGTCATCGCGACACGATCGACGCGTTGTGCAACGAAAAGTTACGCGAAGGACGAGCATCGTAATTTCTGCGGGTAACAACGTTACACTCGATTCGAGACAAAAACAGATGTTTACGCGAACGCATTTTAATAATGGGCTGAGACCTGAATGCATTCGCTCTTGGCTAAGGAACACACCGTGATAAATTGGCGCAGCTTTCTTGCATGTAAATAAACGTATACATATTCATGGTTCCGTAGATAAGACCAACGAAAAAAAAATGATTTCGCTTAGACGTTACGCGATGAATCGATGACTTTCGATGATGAACACGAACGGGACGTGTCATACCTAACCGATTTGGCGGTCGCTCGACAAAGAGAACGTATTTATGTTTCAGTACTTACTGGATCGGGAGAGCTGTGGAAAAAGGTGGCAGAGGTGGAGCGAGGCGGACGGAGAAGGACGAAACGTCGTCGTGAGGCGTAGAAGGAAGGAGAGAAGAAGCAGAAGGATCACGCGTGCGGTTCCTCGGTTGTTAGGTCGTCGTTACACAGGTTCTTAAAGGTCCCATGGCCTGGCCGTGTCTATGTCTGACTGTGTGCAGAGTTGCGGAGGTCTCGTTCTCGGTGCGCGCGCAGAGCCTCGACCGGCGTCCACCAGAAGTCGCTGGCGCTGTGGCCGGCCTCGGGCTGCGCGAGCGGGCCGTTCAGTCTAATTTGAACCGTCGCGCGCGCCCGACGCGGGGCCACCGACAATCCCTTCTCCGCCTCGACGTGACACGAGGCTCCTCGTGCATGCCGCGTGCAACACACGCGCCGATTCCCCCGCACGATATTTAACCGACACGCGTGCCCGACGTATCCGAGGCACAAGCCGGAAACTGTCGTTCGTTCGCGCATCGCTAAGAAGCCAAGTTCACGATCGTCTACACGCGAGAGTGACGACGTTCACGCGTCTCGTTCGGTACGGTACCCGGTCTTGCCGGGAATTCGCGTTTACGAGAAAAGAGGTTCACGTATCAACGGCCGGGTGTTCCGTGTGCGCGATCATCGCCGTTTTCGTTAGTAGTGCCGCGAAACGTCGTCGAGTTTGGACGGCGACGGGGTGGAGGAGGTGACGGAGAGGGAGGAGCAGGAGGAGGAAGAGAATCGTGTGGTAAAACTGAGCAGTGAAGTGCGTCGCGCCGAGGGCTAGACTTCGACGGCCGACACTACCAACCGCGCGAGAGCCTCGTGAGTATATTTAAATAGTGTGTCTCTCTGGCTGGTCAGAGGAAGCCGACAGTTTCTTGGTCTTCTTCGTCGTCGTCGTCGTCGTCGCCGCCGCCGCCGCCGCCGTCGTCGTCTTCGTCGTCGTGGTCTTCTTCTTCTTCTTCTTCTCCCTTCTGCTTCTTGTTCTTCTTGTTCCACCGCTCCTTCCTCTACATCGTGTGTCATCATCCTCGGCTTTTCCTCGTTCGGAGTGCAACGTGATACGACGGGAGGACCGAGAGGCCACGGCATCGGGGGTGCCACGCGAAATTCTCTATCGACTGTCGGCGATTTATTTCGAGATACGGATATTGGTGCCGCCGATTCGACGCCGGTGCAGTGTTTCAAGACGCCTGCCGCCGCTGACGGTTCCGAATGGGAAGTTCCCTCGGCCAGGAAGGTTTGAAATCTGATAAAGAACCCTAGTAAAATACATTATTTTGTTTACGCGAGTATATATTTAACGCGACGTATCTGCGATTAATAGAGAGGAGGAAACGGTTACCGATCGTGGATCGTGGAGTCGTTCGCAGGATGCGATTCTCGAGCAGTCAACAGGATGATCGGGACTTTTGAACTCTACGTCTCGATGCCGTTTAGAGCGAGCGCGATCGCGACAACCGGCGGTCGTGATCGTTCGCGATAATCGTGAATTTCGACGCAGTACGATTCCGTACCGCGGTACTCCTGTTCGCGTACGTCGAGGCATCAAGGATGAAGAGGACGGTACTGCGGTGGATGAAGAGCAGACAGCCGAGAATCTGTCCGATGGAAGTCCCGACGTTTCGCTGCTGCCGGTGGTACAACACCTCGTGAAAAGCTTCGTTTCCATTTCGATACGACGGAGACCGAGACCGTTACTCCAGCGAGAAGAAATTGCATTTTTGGGACGAATGAAGCTTCGCTTGAAATTGATTGTCTGAGAGAGCGCGAGACCAGGGGGAGAGGATACTTCTTCGAGGAGAGGAGAGACCGTTTCGTCACAGGACTTTGAGGCGAATTCGGTCGCGGGATAAGAAGAGTGCGAGAAGAGTGGTGTGCTGCGTCGCGTTCGGGGTGACCGAGGTGTCGACCTCACCCCCGATCAAACCAGCAATCAGGTCGGATGATGTGGGCGTCTCTGTTTTTGGCCGGGATCTTAAGCGGCTGGTGGGGCGCACTGGCGCTCGCTGCGGCACCCCCCGCCAATCGGAATTCCCTCGAGGAGACGTCAACGAGGACCACCAGCGACCATCCGCCATCGATGAGCATCGCCACCGTTGAAAAGCCCCTCGATTACCGTTTGCCAACTTGGAACTTCGTTACGCGAAACATCGATAGACGAGCCCTAGACCAGCAGCAACCGGCTCACGATCGGTCTACGAGAGATTACAAATTACCAACCGACGACGTTCGATCGACGCCAGGGCTCGAGGAGCGACCGTACGAACTGCAGCTATCCCGTGAGGGAGGATCGAATTCACAAGTTCTCGGGTTCGACAAGTCTCTGATCGAGACCGATTCGTCGGTCGACCTCTATCCCGTACGAGATGCCTTGCAGGGATACACGGAAGACGTGGACGACTCGATACGCGACGCGTTCATCTCCTCGTCGAGGCGAGGGGAGGATCGACGACAGGCGACAAATATTAATCCAAAGACGGATGAGTCTGTACTGATCCGCTTGCCTCGACACTCGTCGACGCAAACGCCGTTTCTCTATCCGTCCGGCAGCGAGTCGTCGGTGGAGAGGCCGCGGGTGATCCGATCGACCAAGCAACGACCAAAGAACCGCACGAAAGCGGACTCGCCCAGGGAGCAACGACGGCGATGTCGTAACAAGGGGTGTCGCGGGCAAAACTGGTGTCCGGACGTGGACGTCGGCAACAGGGCGTTCATGGCGCCAACGGTGTTCGAGGGTAAAGCGAGGAGCATGTCCTCGGTTAGGAAGCCGGACTCGAACTACGCGGTGACGTTCGAGGTGAAGCAGGTATACAAGAGCCAGCCGGGCTTCCAGCCGCTGCAGAAGAACGACAGCGTTCGGTTGCACTTTCGCGACAAATCGGCACCCGGGAAGTCGACGGTCTGCAGCTATGACAACGACGGGAAGCAGCAGCGCGATAATCAGAGTGGTGTGGTGCGAGCCAATATTAAGAGGGGTAAAGTGTATCTAGTGTTTGTGAACCGCGTGGGACCCAGGAACTTCACGATCCTCGGTGAGCCGGTGATACGAAGCAAGAAGAACGAACAGGCGGTGCAGGCTGTCGTTCGACCGGATTACGGTGAGTACGATTCCCATCTCTGGTCCATTAATCTAAGAGCTTCTCACTCCCGACGAAGAAAATTGCTATTGAGAACGATCGGGAGTTATTGCAGCTGCGTGCATTTCGATTCACGACCCCGTCTCGTCGCGCGTATCGCTCGTCGTCGAGTCTACTGCTATGTACGTACATACGTACGTACTACCATGTATCTCGGCGCCCGCGTGCTCGGCTCGGTTTTATTTCGACGTGTCGCGTCGCGCGTCGGGACCGGTAGTCGCGTGTAACAATGTTATCGAAAGCTCGTTACATTTCGCCCTGAATTCTTTTAAAAAGATCTTTCACCGATACGCTATCTCGTTTCCGATATTTTTCTACACTCGTTATTTTGTTTACTGCACCGCGCGGATGTCGTGACGGTTCTCCTATACGGTCCGATTATGTACGACGGTAAAAATGGTGTTTGCACCGTGAGTTAGAAACCTAATCCGGAGCGCGGTAATAACCGTGGAACGTCTTTCAGCTTCGGCAAAATCATTACGGACAGTTAGAACCGTGAACGATAAATTGTAACCCGCGCATTGACGCTATTACTTATCGTATCCCGAGACCCGTTTCTGGTTGTTCGAGAACGCCCACGTATACACACACGCGGTATAGAGGGAAGAAGAGGTGCTTTCTTCGAGGCGCGTAATCGAGACGCGAACACGCGTATATTTAAAGCGCCACGTAAGTTGGATCGGCTTCAAGTCGGGGCGGCGTGCGTGTGGCTCGAGACTCGCGCGAGCGGACACGAGAGTCACCGAGTCAGAAGTCGGCCGCCCGCTTTTCTTATTCGATTCCCCGATTCACGACGGGGCTTTTCCACCGGAACTCGGCCAGAGAGACACGGGCGCGTAACGAGCGCGGCAACTTTTTGAAAGTGGTCCAATTTACCGCCGGTTCAATGCGCTTTTCCCACTCGTAGAGATGATCACCGGCCAAATACTCGGAGCGTTCGATGACTGTTCGGCGACCTTCCGCGGCGGCTTGATTTATCGCGCTCGAGTCGTGCGCCACTCGGGCTCGAGATATCGAAAGTAGCTCGTCACGGAACATCTGTGAAACTTTTGACGAGCTGACGCTCTCGGTTAGGTCTCGTCGCGCACATGTGGCCTCCCTTTCGACCGGTAAACGGCGCGCCGTGTTGTCGAACCCATCGATCCCTCGCATGCCCCCCCGACACCGACATTTATCACCGACACTTATTTATTCGAATTAGTCATGCCGGAAAATTACATATTTTATGCTACATGTCCAGTCATTGTGAGACGGGTTATCGATACCGTTGGTGATCTCATAGATAACGGCGCTTGCCAGAATTACCAATATTCTTCTGTTATGAAACGACCAATATTTATGTACGTAGCGTTTGATGGGAATGAATCAGCCGCGCGAAACTGATAACATAACGGGCACGTAAATAAATTAGGGGGGGAGGGGTAGGGGAAGGTATTTAACTCCTTCGTTGGATCTCATAAAGAACATTTGCATATAAATTCGTACGAATTTTCGGACACGTTCCCGTTCCATAGCTATAAAAACAATTGTTATGCTCGTGAAAAAGTACCATATGCATTCCGCATATGCATATATTTGTGCCATTTTTATTGATTTGAATCGTGTATATTTTTCCCTTTGTTTGTCGACCATGTTTACCGGGCTTTAATAATAACAATGATAAAATTGGCCATTCGTTTCGTGTTTGTCCGGCATTTTTCGATTTATTCATAAACGATACGGTTTGCAAACGTGCATAGGGAATTTTTCAACTGCGAAAGACCGGGGAAGGAAAATGCGGAGAAACTTCTTTGATACTTCTTCTTGGGAGTAACTCGGCTGGGAGCTTCGTTAGCGTCGTTTTCGTCGTTCACTTTCCTCGTCTCGTTTACGAGTTCGGAACTGTTGCGCTCGTTTGCCTAGCAGCCCGTCCCCGCCCAGCCTCTTTCGTGCGTATTACACATCCACGTTGACGCGTATCGAAAGTTTTCGCGACTTATCCCATTATCAACCCTTGGAGTATCTCGTCTCGCGAAAAGCAGCCCCCCCGGATCCTCAACCGTGCACTCAACGCGGAGAGACTTCGCACCTCTGCCTCTGGCTTAAACCGATTTATCATGTACGGCTGAACGTTAAGAGGTAAATTGGATTCCCCTCCGAGCTTCGAGCCACCTCTGATAATCACGTCGAATCTTCGTCGAAAAATTCGCTACACTCATTCAAAGTTACTCCATGTTATACGTGTACACGTATATATAGTTACACTTCGCTATTTACTTGCTGGACTACTTTTCTTGTTTAGATTGATGTTGTTTCGCGAAAAGTTTGAAGCTAGTGGGGTACAGATAAAAATCTGGGTACATGAATTTGTGTTCGTAAAACATGGACAGCGTTAATCGTCCTGATTTCCTGGAAATGAAAAGCGTAAGATCTCCATTAGAAGGGTTGGGCGTGAAAAGAGGCGTAAAAGCTTGGCGAACGCGTCTGGTGTCCGACGACGCGACGGTTCGTTGATCCGCGATCCGCAAAAGCGGGTCCGCCGGCCCTTCTTCCAGTTGCCGGTGACTAAGCCAGACCGGGGGGGTGGGGGGGAGCCGGGACGTCAATTATAAGGCCTTAATCGGAAACCCGTCCTTACTTCTGTTGGCTTACACTCGGCCATGCCACCCGAGTGAGACAGCAGGCCGAAGAAAAACGGAATATCGAGAGCATGGCTCGTCTACAATCTATCCTCGTCTACAACCCCTCGGCTATTATCCGGTCCCGTAATTCTTAGTTCTGAGGGAAATTCCGTGTCCGATAATTCGCGAGGTATTCGGCTTGAAAATTGAGAGCCATTAATAAACTCGCGAACGAATGCTTGTAGTCGAAACTGCGAGATAGACAGGTTGCCTCGAAATTCTTTCGGACGGCGACTGGCTGTTTTGATGACCGCTCGTACGATTAATGAACTTCCACGCAATCTCGAAACCGATCAACAGGGACTCAGCCGTATCTATATATAATTCGCTTAATCGCGCGAACTATCGATATCTTGATACGTTAATTACGTCGGCGCAACGTGATTCTCGGAATCTGAATTTTCAATTGAAACCGCGATTTATCATTGCGATTACAGTTCAATTGTTCACGAGAATATCTCGATTAATGGGTCATCGAATGATCACTAATTTTGAACGTTTGCCAGACTTTTGACGAACAATAAGCAGCGAGGAGCGGTGTCCGAAAATTTGTGCACGGTGAAGGGTATACATAGCGGGCGGATTAAGAGCTCGCGTTCGCAGAAATTTCTACGAAGCTATTCTTAGATCGGTGTACAGTTGCACGGTGCACGCAGCGATTGCGCATTATGGTATAACTACGAGAGTTCGGTGTGTACTACTCCGGCTCGTTGCCGCACGCGATATCGCATTATCGCGTAGGCCTGGTAGAATCCACGCCGCGCAGAATGTCGGCACGATGACAGCTCCTAAAAGGGACGCGTACTTAACGTTCACGGCTGCCGGAGTTATTTCGGCGCTCGCCTCGAGTACCGAACGCGCGCGCAATGGGAGCACATGCGGGTGCTCGTTAATCCTCTCGATATTTGCACTTTCTCGTTTGAGGACCGACCGTATTCTTTCTCGAGCGGAACCTCGGTGCTTCCACGGATGCTCGAATTATTCGATCCTTACGACTCCATCTCGTTTCACGCGGCAACCTTCCCTTAGGGAGATTGCCATACGAGTTAATCGACGATTTTGTTATCGGGCGTATGTAGGGCGCAACGGTGCTACGATGCAACGGTTCTTCGAGCAGATAGTTAAAGGACTGGCTTGTTCGACGGTAACGTCTTGCCGTAACACTTTCGGTCGACCTGTCGTTAAAAATTGTCTCGTATCTCTTCGGGCCGCGCGCCTCGGCTTCTAACCGTGGCAACGGCATCCTGGACGTTTTCGTTCAGAACGTCCGCCGGGACGGCTCGATGTCCATTTTTGCCTATACCGATCGAACGGGTCGCCTGCGAAACTGATAGCACTGTCATTTATACGTTTACTTCTAAAAAATCGCATATCGATCGACTCAGGGCTCTTCCATCCGTCACGTATCTATCTATGTCAAATTAGTACTCGTAATTAACGAAATAGCCCCGATCCTCGTGTTCGGTCCGGGTTAACAATTTCGAGCGTCCGTTTCCCTCGGTGTCTCGCAAGGAGCCGATCGATGGAGCATAATTGGGGACTTAGCGGAAACACAGCGCTCGGTGCATCGGTCGACGAGATTGATCGTCGAAACGAAGAAGGGGAGTAAGGCACAAGGGCATCGGCGAGGTGAGGCGACGGGACAGTGGGAGCGAGCGAGAGAACGATGTAAAAGAGGGAACAGCAGGGGTACCTGGGGACGCGAGGGACGCGAGGGAGGGAAGCGGGGAGGCACGTACGTACGTATCCAGAGCACGTACGGCCCTGTGCCCATACTCAGAGGGACCCGCAGGTACGCTCTATATACCGCGGGGCTCACGCACAGGATCAGACCGTCGCACACGCACGTGCACCACCAGGTAAGGTGGGGTGCCTGGACGAAGTGGGGGACCACACGTGTGGTGTGTGTACATACCGTGGCCGGGGCGAGCAGGTAGACTGCTGGGCGGCCGCCGATCCAGCCTCGAGCACGAGGTCTCCGAGGTGATCCGCCGCCGCCGCCGCCGGAGAACCGGTGCGCTCTCGATCCTGGTGCGCTTCACCTGACTGACTCGGCTCGCATCGAAATTAGTGTACCCCGGCTACCCGGAATGCGATACTACTCGTCTTTGACGAGCTTGATTGACGATAAACTATTCCATTTGCCGATGCGTTGGAACGCAGAGATTCAACGCGTCTTGTTTTCGCATTGTTATTTGCTCGCGAAGATTTATACGACTCTGGAAGTATTCGACGCGAAATCGTATCGTTAATAATCCGGTTTAACAATCCTCCGATAACAAGATATGATACGCGTAATTCGAAATAGGATTTGAATAGCGGTCCTGGCACGTTAATACGTCCAGGTTTAACGTAATAATTTGATCGGCACGATAAATGGCCGCAGGTAGACACCCTGTCGATTCGAACTGGAGCGCAGGAATAAATTGCGGCATGTTGCTCGCTATGTCGACGATCGAGTAGACTGCTGGGCGACTGCCGATCTCTAACGAGTGCCCGGTCACTCGACCGTGATTATTTTTAGCGATCGAGTGAACGGGTGAACCGCGTCGATAGTGTTCGCGAATGGAACCACCTACGTGAGCGGCGATTTTTTTCGACGATAATGAAACCTGGTATTATCACGGAATCCGATAACGTCTATACCAGTGATTCCACCTTATCGCCCCAATTGTTTCGGGCGATCGAATTCTTTGCGACCATGAATCATCTGATGAAATATAAAATAGAACGGTCGAGAAGAATTGTCACCTGAACACTAAAATAATATTTACTGGCACTATAAAAACTGTTGTGGGAAAGTGATTTGTTGAAGCATTAAAATGTATTAATTCATGAGTATCTATCTCCAAGTATATAATTCACATAAAACATTTTGATAAGAATCGGTTACATTTATTCGATGCATGATCCGAAGTACATTCCGTTCCCCTAAAGACTCTTTGAAAACGGTCAACCTCGACACTGATTAATGTGTGCGGATCGTGACTAATCTCCGATAAGAACGGACATGCATCACTTTTGAAAAGAAACGAAATTTTAATATCGCCCGGCTGATAGAATTTATGGTTGGTCTTTCCTCCGCCGGGAATCGGACGGTGTTCAGTTTCTCGTGGACTCGTCCTCCCACCCGTGTTCCTATCCTACCACCCTGTCCGTCGCCCGGAATTGGGATTTCGCGAAATTGGCACAGCTGGCAGGAACTGTTGCCGTAGGACAATCAATGTTCCCGGATACAATGCGATAATTTGCTATCACTTGTCGCCATCGCCGATTGAATTACGGGGATATCATTATCGCTCCGGGCACCCGACTACTTCTGCAACCGACAAATGCTTCCTCAATGATTAACGACGCCTACCGGTTGTCCGAACCGCGGCGACGCTCCTTCGATCTCCATAAATTGTAAAACTCAAACGGCGAACATCGCCACGGCGAATGTTCAGATTTCGTTAATATTTAATGACTGCTCGTTGGCACCAATCCGAAGCCGCTTCTCGTCCCGCTTTCACGAAATTCAAGGTTCTAAACTTGAAACCGATGCACGCATCTCTCGCGGCTCGTACACAATACTGGCCGTGTGTCGTAACAGTTTACATGCCTGTGGCGCACGATGGATGGATGGGTGGATCCGATCCATCCATCCATCCATCTATCGGCGAAGATGAATCTCGGCCGGTGTTATCAGGCCACGCGAAAGTGAAAAAAGGAGCAGAAGGATACGTGAAACAAGGCTCCGGTTCCGAGAAACACGATTTTAGTCTCTCGTCCCTTTTAGGGTGCACAGCTCTCGCCTATACCCCTTCTTCTCATACCGTGAAAAACGCTTCGGTATCTCGTTAAAAACTCGGCAAAAAGTTCCGAGTTAGGTTCCCCCGTTTTTTTTTCTTCTTTTCTCCCTCGTTCTCTTTTTAACCCTGATTCCGTCGGCGAACGAGTCAGCAAGAAAAGGACAGCCTGTCGATAACATGTGTTTTCCCTGCCGGTTAAGCCCGTTAGCCATCCCTCCGCCCGCGACTTCTCTCTATCAGCTGCCCTTCCCGCGCACGCTTCCTTTCTACTCGGGGATAAGGGACGAAGAAGCCGGCCTTAAAGAGTCGTGGATTGAATACCGGTAGCCACAACTTGCGGATACGCCCACCGATTTGTATGCCGAACGCTATCTCACCCCCCCTCTTCCGTTTTTCTTTTCTTCCACTTTTCCCGGCGACGACTTTCTTTCGTCCATTCAGGTTTACGATCAATTCGCGCCTCTTGTAATTCTCTTTCGCAGCTGCGGCTCTGACGAGCGATCAGGGTTTTATCTCGGCCGCCAAATCCTCGCCACTTATCCTGCGGAACTTCGTGCCCTTTCACGGCAACCGCGATTCACCTACAACGATTTCCGCGTCGGCGAAGGTCGGACAAGCAATTTCCACAGGGCGAAAAAATATACTTCGGAAAGACGGCTGACGCAACGCGGGGGCTAGGAGCTGCCTAGATCAGACGTCCCGGCTCGTTGTCGCGGTTATAAATAACCTACTCACGGAGTATTATTTCCGAACGGTCTAGAACCCATTCGGATCCGTGAAAGAGGTCACGTAATGCGAGCGTGGAAAAAGAAGGAAATAGGAAATTTGTCGGGCGAGACCGTCGTCGAAGTAATGGGAGGCCCGGCGGCGGCGGAGAGCATAGCCAGGCCGAAAAAATAATCTCCCGCGGGAGGGGAAGATTCACGAAGTAAAGTTGCTACAAAGACAATTCGATAATTAACGAGCGGCTACAGTTTGTTAAGTAATTTGTAGAGTGGTGTAGCTTTGAGGGACCGCCCGCCCGTATTTGCGCGACACCGGTAGCTTTGTCGTTTCAACCCCTTCCAAAGGGACTCTCTCGTCCAAGGCGAGTTCTCTCTCTTTCTCTCGGAATCCTCCTGGTTAATCTCTATGGCTAATCTTTTGACGGATAACAATTTCCATCATCTTTTGTTTTGTAACGGCGTGTCGTTAAAATAATGAAAGGAATCATAAGCGTTCTTTACGAACTCCGTATGCTAATCACGGTTTAAATCGCGTTGCTTTCGTTGGCTGCGAGAAGTTCGTCGGTTAAGTGGCGCGGATAATGTCGATTAAAGGAGGACAGGCTGGAAGCGCGAATTCGTAGCGTACAGCCAGCCGACAGATGGAAAAGCGTTTTGTGTCGGACGATCTCTAATCGGAACTGAAATCTTGCCAGACCCCGAGAACACTTCGCCACGGTTAATGCACGGGGAATGGGTCGCCGCGCGCGGGAACACACGGTTTTCCTTGGAACTCGAGCTAAGAATTCGTGGGAGTATTACGATACGTTACGCGGGATGACGTCAAGTGTGTCAGGGGACAGGATTGCCTAACTTCAACGCGGATCTTTCGGATCTCACGATTTTTTGGAAATTTATTCGTCAAGTGCTATCTCTGTCAACGACCAGTAAAATAACTCCTGCTGCTCAATCTCAATTAAAAGACTATAGTAAATCATCATACAATACATAAAAATTGTTAACAGTTTTAGATGATAAATTATATACGATTTTTAAATAATAATTTAAATAAAAAATAAGCGTACTGTACCCTTAATCCGAGGGTAACGATATTTTTCAAACTGATGGGGCTTCGCTTCTGAGATTGAGTACGCCGTATCATGGCACGACAGGATAGTCTTGCCCGTGGAAAACTTTGAAACGGGGTAGGCGAGAGACGAGGGATAGTCGTTATACGTTAGCCGTTGAGATAGAAAAAACGGGATAGATGAGAGAGGACGGAGGAAGAACGACGGAGGAAAAGAAAGAAGACGGGAGCGACCAGCGGTCTGGCTGTCATCGCGTAGTCACAACACGCCGCGAGTTATTGCCCTCGAGTGCTGTGCGCCACTGAGGAGTAGCCTCTCCTCCTTCCGAGGAGCCGGCGTGCCCACTTTCCCTCCGACTTAATTCGTCCGATTCGCAGTCGAAAAAGTGCGACGAGCGTCTGAGCGCGGTAGAGAAATTTAGTCTGGTACATACGCGAGGGCCCAAGGGCGGTTAGGCACCCCTCGCCGCGAGAGACGAAGAAGAGTAAGACACCGAAGTTGAACGAAGAGGGTAGAAGGGAACGGGTGAGGCTGGAGAGACGAAAACGAAACGAACGCGCGAGGACGTGAACGGAGATAGTAGTAGGAGGAGGAGGCGGCAGGCAGCCGGCGTTGGCAGTGTTGGCAGTTCGCGAGGAAGGGGATTGATGGCGCGGAGGTGGAGGTGGCGCGAGACGAAGGAGGCAGTGAAGCGCGACCGAGCGAGGAAGACCGCCGGGAGAAACAAGGGTTTTCGTGACTGTGGGAAGAACAGAGACGGTATGGAAGGTGGCGAACCGTTCGAGAAGGAAGGGAAGTGCTCCTAGGTTTCCCCGTAGGAACCGGGAAACCGCGAGCCAGTCGCAACGATAATAACTGCATTACACAGTGGCGAAATATACCGGTTGTTTCGTCTGCCGGTTGACACGGATGCTACTCGGGTTCAATTGGATGGAATGTCTCGAGGGCCGTCAGAAAAAATCGTCTCTTCGTTTTAACCTCCCGGCGACTCTACAAAATGTATTTCAAACAATTCCACAAAGTTATTAAAGGGAAATGCTCGATTTTCGTAAACGTATCTGTTCCATCGGGCTTGTATCAGGTTCGTAAACGGGGATTCTTGGCGCACGTACGCAGGTACACATGTAATAATATCTCGGCGCGGGTAATGAACGGTCGGCGGCCCGATTGTCGGATCCGGTCGTTACCCGCTCCTTGTTAAATTCGTTATTGTTTTGCGCGGCTTCGAAAATTCGATAACAACAGGCGAGCTCGTCGCTTATGCCGTTCCTGTCCGCCAGAGGAGCGTGCACACCAGCCGAGTCGAATGTGTAATTGTTCGATTGTTCCGCCTCGGAGTATGGTTAACCAACGATAATCGGAATAATCGTTTGTTGTTCGACGAGTTTAATGATCTCGTAAACGCAATGCCGTGATAATACGCGTCATCGCGAGCACCTAGTACCTCGAAATCGTGACGCTTTTAGGAAATACCAATCAGCCTACGACCTATGAATTTCAGCCCTTCGGCTCGACGTTTATTAAATAAGTAAGACGTAAATATGAACGTCGTACGTGGAAGAGAAGGAAAGAATGTGAAGCGAGTCGCGTGGCCTGGGTTCAGAAACGGATCGCGGCGAGATGCGAGGCGCGCCGAGAAGAGACATCAAGCCGGTGGCTCGGATAGACGTATGGTGGCATTTGCTCTTAAATCGGCAGATCTCCACCGTCTTTACTTTCTTTGCATCAAATGCAGTGGTCAACCTGCAACGCATCGCGCTGATGGCGGACGCATCATCGTATAAGGCGAAGCCGGCCTAAGCCGGATCTCCCGACGACGACGACCGGGATTCTGCCTTTAAGTCGCATCTCGCTGGCTCGCGGAACTGTACTCGCCGGTGTTTATATGGTGTCCTCTGCTATTCCCTGTACGTACCTATCTTTCTATACGTGGACAGTGCCTATCGCGGTATCGCCATGTTCGTTGTGGGAAAATCGTAGAAAACAAACTCGTTTGTCCTCCCACCGTACCCTGGCCATCCGATCTCTTACTCTCTTTCTCTCCTCGTCTGGCCCTTTTCGCAACCCGCGGTTCGATAGGAATTTTCACGAATTTTCTATTTCTGTTCTATTCGTTCGGAGATGCACAAAATCGTACGCTGTTGTTTCCGGGCAAGGAGATTCGCGTTTTCGAAAATTCATCCCCAGATTGAACGTGCCGATATATAGAACGTTGGCGGTCCCGTGCCGGTGAAATCGTTTGCGATGGGCGCCGCCCAGGGAGATAGCACCTCTCCCGTGTCCCTGAGTAATCTGAAAACCCACTCGCACAACCGGGGACGAAGCGTACCGGTTATGTTTCTATAATGCAACGATGCAGGAAGCCACACGACTTTGTCTCATGATTTACGAGCAATTACGTTATCGGCGTAATGACGGTTCCTAATATTTCTCGCGCGCTAATGGGACACCGGCGCGTGCAGCGCCCGTAAAAGGAGCAACGAGGGAAGCCACTTCGTTTATTACGCCCTTTTTCGAGCACAAACGCGTCTCTCCTCTCACGATGCCGGCGCGCGCGACTAAATAAATGTTCAAACTCCAAAAGCGTACCCGGCTTCGCTAATCGTCCAACGGGTTACGTCGTCCGCCCGTTCTGGGTTAAGGAAATTATAGAAAATGTCAAAGGGGATACCGGGAGAGACAAAAACCGAGTCTAAAACGGGTCAGTGACCATTCGGACGAGAGGCTCTTTGGGAGACGTACAGCGAGCGGGCTGAATTAATTTTCACGAGAAATTCGAGCGAGTGAATTTCCGAAACACGTCGCGCCCGGTCCACGGCTTTTCGTATATATGAATGGCGGGCGAAGCCTCTTACATAGGGAGTCCGGTAAAGAAGAAGTAGCTGGGGATCGAAGAAGAGGCTTAGTTCTCTTTCTCTTTTCTCAATGCGTTACCCTCGGCGGCGACGACGACGACGACGACGACGAAGACGAAGACGACCAAGACGACTAAGAGGACGCTGGCAGGCAAGGAGAGGAGGTGGCGCAAATGCGAGACGACGAAAATATTGGGTCTATTTCGAAATTCTATTTCAGTGCGTCGGCCGAGCGACGCGCTGCTGCTCCTACACGCAGTTCAACGCGTCACGCGCACGCTCTTCTGTCCACGAACGCGCAACTTTACGCGCTCGACCGTTCCCCTCGTTCGGCCCGGCTATCCAAACTGTTTGCGCGCCGATTTTTATAATTAAAACAGTCGAAATTTACGAGTTCGCCGGAACGAATAATTTTACAATCTCTAAGCGTCGCCGGTTTAAACGGGATTGTCAAAAATCCGTGGGAATAATTAGGTGCGGCGTAGCTCGTTACGGCGGCCCTTAAATTTCGCGTGCAACACGAAAACGCGATCCTGTAATTGCGCCCGGACGAACGTACGCAATTAAGAGAATCGCGGAGACTCCTCGGTAAGAGATCACGGCGACAGGGTTTTTCCCAACGGGCACTTTTACCTTGTATTAATTTTCGAGAGAGAGAGAGAGAGAGAGAGAGAGAGAGAGCGAGAGAGGAAAAAAATAAAAGGTAGTGGCCGGTTAAATTTCTCTTTGTCTACTAGCCGGGCTCGCGACGCGTGGCCGTAGTATTTAGCGAATATTCCCATAATTGCCGGTAATATAATATAATTACCGGGTCACCGGACGCTTTTCGCTTGTCGAATGGAGCGGAAAAAGCTTAAACCGCGCGCGCCGTTTCGCCCGAGCGGAATATTCGAATTCAAAGAGGAGCCGTGCTCGCTCGCTCGGTTCCCTAATACGGTAACTCTAAATTTAGCCCCGCCACAGAGACAAGTTATTGTTGTAGATATATAGAAAAAGATGCAGGTCCCTGGATAGGTGTACCCCGGCACTGGCCACCGTGCGCGCTGCAATTAAGCTTCCCCTTTTGTTTTGTAATCGCGGCATGCGTTGTAGCACGACTGACCCCTTGACCGAGGCAACGCTGGCACGCGTTGCGGACGCGGTTGCCACGTGTTAATAAAACACCGGCTTCTGCTACCTCGTGGTTTACTAAATATTAGCTATTAACGATATCGTGTCGGCATCGATTAACCTGGCGGATCATTTTATTCCCGGATGGAATGATGTGTTTTATTTATTTTTTTTATTTATTTTAGTCTGTAGGGCGAAACGCGTGTGATGAATCTTCGAGGGAACGTTGAATCTCGTGAATTCATCGCCTCTTTGGACTATCTTTCTCACGTTTGTTCATCGCACCATTTTAATTGCACTCCCGCGTTCTTCCGTTCCCGTCTGCATACCTCTGCACGCGATTTCACGATTTGAAAATTACCTGGGTACACCCTCGGCAATAAGTATCGGTACGAATGCGCAGTGAAAAATTTGATGGGCATTTCAAGTAAAAAATAATGAATGCGGAGACGGTATTAAATTGTTCAATAAATAATGCCGATTGGAATTTTAATCGTGATCAAGAGTTTCAGAGTTTTAATCGAATATCATAAATTTTTACTCGTACTCCCGCGAAGTCTCATTTACAATCTGTCTTAAGATTTACGAATAGGAATGTATACGCTCCCGGGAGTCAATTTGTGGACGTTTCTTTCGCAGCGAGAGTGAAGTAAATCGGGAGAGTTAAGAGAGGCTCGATACCGTGAACTCTATACGATAGTAGAGATCGTAATGCAACCACCAGCGCCGGAAACCACCCATAGATCACTGACCTGCGTTCACTGCATTTTCCAGTAACGAGTAGTACATTTGTATCACCGGGTGATATACAATCCGACATGGAGCCACCGCCGCGACTACTCCTTCTGTAATCCCATTGAAATATCATTTTCGAACCGGCGACAATTTCATGCTGCCTCTGCCCCCAGTCCTGTATACAATTTTTCACGATTAACAGATTCTCCAATTCTTTTTTTTCCATTATTATTCGGGTTTAAATTAGTACTAAATTAAAGTGTAATTAGTAGAGAGAGATCGAGGCTAAACTTTTGACTAACTGTTTATATGATTTTTTTCTGAGAAATTGGAACCCATAGAATTCGGTTTTTGGTATCGATCGGATCAGTTGCCGTGATCGAACAACGATCTAGCGTGGAGGCGAGGTGCACGTGGCGCGTGGTACAGGAATCGCAACAACAGTTCTTGAATAGTATTTGCACGCGGTGGCCGTGCGTGACTACCACCGACGGCTTAGCATAATGGCCGGTGCCAGATTAAACGACGCCCGGTCTCTCCCCCTCCTCCTCTCTTGTTACTCTCGTTCTATGTCTGGCCGAGCTTCGGGAAACGTTTAATACCAGGAATCCGCGAGATAACCTCGCGCTTACAAGCAAGAAAAACTTTTTATCTGAACGCGGCTGTGATATACGAGCCGAACTCCACAGTTTTCTATGTTCCCGAAGCCGTGGACGGTGAACGCTCTCAAACGTTTACCCACACTGATAGCGATCTAGAGTGCAACGCCTATTTGCCCGGCCTGCTTCCGCGGGAAAACGATCTAGCTCCTCGCGTTTCAGGCGACGACACGAATTTCTTCGATTCAGCTGAATCGAACATTCTCTCTTTTGTTACTGAATAGATCAACAGATTAGGGTAGGAAATTAAAAAAGATCTCTTGTTCGGCTCCTGCTATTTTGCCACATGCGTTTCCTTCGAGATCTTAATACACCTAATGATTACATTTTAATTGCTGGCACCAATATTACTGATCCTTTATAAAGAAAATATGTTAATGTTAACGATTTATGAAAATGAGTATGCTGAAAGCATGTAATGAACGAATGCATTAGAATCATAAAAAGGAAAAAGATAAAAACGATGTGATTAAAATTCAATGAGTCGTAATATCTCTGACAGGAGTTTAAGCTGTACGACAGAATGATTGAAGTCATTTTTATCGAAGTTAAGGAGTAAGGTTCGTAAAATAGTTTGACAGAATTTTTAACATATAACTTCTAATATTTTAATAACAGTTAACATTTCAATCTGCCTAGTCACGGTTTTTATACTCATACAGCCTTAGAATTAAAACTGACGCCTTCGCGAATTCATGAGTCGCAGTAGAATTGGTCCTAGCGCGCGTCGCGGTCAGACACGCCGTTTCACTTCGCTATTCATTTTCGAATCGGGTACAGAGGTGAAACGACGGTAGATGGACTTAGCTCGAGAGAGTTTACGAGGCAAGTCATCGACGGGTCGGGAGCAGCGTGGCGCTTTTCTAACAGGCTCAAGGCCGTAGAGGTTGCGCCAATTATGCGATTAATCGTTAAATGCGCGACCTGTTGGCTGTCTACCGAACGATTCCGCATAAATCTCTATCGATCGGACGAAAATAAAATCCGCCTGTAAGCGGTTGGTTTATTAAAAAAAAGAAAGAAAAGGACATAAAATGGCGCGATAGAGTAGGACAAGAAAAAATTGGTATCGGTTTGGATATTTGTAGCGAGGTGTAATTGTAGAGTATTTATTGGTCGTTCATTTTTTATTTTTTTTTACCTGGTAACCGATACAGCATGCATTTACGTATCACAAGGTGCATCGGCTCGCGCCGATAATCGTAAATCACGGTCGATTTATCGTGAGCGGCCGGGGAATATGTGCGCGTTCCTCGTGTCTGTACGTAATTTTTGACGCGTCGCGCTGACACCGATCATTTGAACCATTGACATCGATGACTGGGTGCCGGTGACCCCGTGATGATCGCCGGACCCCGGGCTCGTACTCGGCTCGTACCACGTTACACGATCAATTTTCGCCTGAGAGTCGAAACAATAATTCGATTCCATCGATCAGTTCCTTTTTCCCCCGTTGGTCACACGGTTCGCACGGCCCATAGTTCCTATCCCTCTCGCCGACAGCTCGATACGTTACATCGATTTCCTGGACCGTTTTCCAATCGTTGAAGCTTTGCAATCTCGTTGAAACAATATTCGTGTCATCGAGTGGCCGACGTCACTACCTCGATGCGAATGATATTTTATTACCAGGGAAAAAGCTCAGAAAACGCGCTGCCTGTATTTATGATGCGCGAGTTCCAATAGCAGCGGTACAAGTACACTTTGTCAAGCAGAATTCTCTGCAGAAGAAACGGAACAAGATATCACGTATACTGCCAGTTACAGTTGATTACTATTTAAAAATTGTGTTTGCAAACGATTTAAATTGGATATCCTTCTCTGAATTTACTTTTCCAAATTGTTAAACTTTTCTATTTCACGTAAGAAATCGTGGAATATTCACGAGGTTCGNAAAATTGTGTTTGCAAACGATTTAAATTGGATATCCTTCTCTGAATTTACTTTTCGAAATTGTTAAACTTTTCTATTTCACGTAAGAAAACGTGGAATATTCACGAGGTTCGTGTACATACTCAATCAATTTCACGGATACAACTCGTTAATAAATAAACATACCGGACTAAGTAAAAGTCTGAGAGAGCGAACCGAACAGGTAGGAAAAGTCCCTGAACCCGAGTGTACGAAGGGACAGGCCTGAAGTCGGCGCGTTGGGAATCGTGCGCTCGACGAGGAAAAGTCAAAGTTTCGAGCCGGTTCGTTTGGCCGCGGCGAGGTGAAACCGCGCTCGGATCAATCGTCTCGTGGGAGTAGTATCTCTCGCGATATCGCGGACCGATGAGAACACCGCTTGTCCACTCGCGATACAACCAACATTTTTTAACCCCCCGGTCGTTCGACCGATAACGATCCGTTGCAACTTTCGGTGATTTATTGAATGGCCACGAAAAATAAATGAAGAAACACTTACCCTTGTTTCGTCGCATCGATAATTTATTTAATGCGAGAAATATTTAATAATCGGATTCCACACAAGGTGTGCGTAAAATGATTATAGTAACAGTTTTGATGGCAGAGGTAGAAGGAAAGAGGAAAGCGGCGTATAGTCAGGCGGAAATACATCGCAGGCGGGACGTACCGGTTTTCCAATCCGTGCGTTCGGCCGTTAATAAAGGCTTAATGAAAAGCGGGAGCAGCAGTAGCAGCAGCAGCAGTAGGGGAGCAACGTGTGTGTCAAAAGGCGCGGCCAGGAATCAATGAGAGCGTGGCTCGGTTCGTCGGAACAGGCTACGGAAAATGTCATCGGCGTGTTCGCGTGCGGTACGAGGCCGCATTGTGTTCTTGTGGCTTTCCGCGAGCTCCACTTTAAAAGCTCTCTGTCTCTGTCCTACCCCGCCCCCCGGTTACCGGTTGGAAGGTGAAAGGGCTAGAGGCTAGAGAGAAGTCAGAACTCGGATGAAGCCTCGTCGACGTTTCGCGTATCCTGCCTTCCGCTTTCCTTTTCCTCCGCGCCTTCCTTTCCCCCGGTTCGATCGCGAAATATTCTTTTTCATGGTAGCTGATAAAAGATCGGAGTCACAATGAGAGGCGCGGGTGTATAAAGAGGATGAAAATCCCGATAGACGACGCGGGATTCTGCCTCGGAGCCGACACGCGGCGACCCCTTTTGCCTTTGTCCGCTCATTTTCGTCCGTCGGATCATCCCCCGGGCTAGCCTCGGCCTGGATAGAAAACCCGTCGGCTCGTTACCACCGCTCGTTTCGGATATAACCTGGAAATCGTTAACGATTTTCCGTCACGCGCCTCCTTCGCCTTCGCGCGTTACACCAGCTTTGTTCGGGGCTCCTCGGGACTGGGTCATTGTCACGTCGACGAAAGTAAAAATAGAGTCGAACCGAGTGTCACCGCGGCTGACAGGAGTTCACCCGGGGAAACGAGTTAATTGCCGCGCACCGTCTCACGGCGGTGCTCGGTGCTCATTACTCCCCGCGAGGGCGGGTTTAATTAATGAACTTTTAATAACCGCGCCGCGTTGACTGACGTAAATATTGGCGGGCATATTGTTTAATAATGATTAAACGATTGAAAACGTATAGACGGCCGGCTAATAAAGTTGTAAGACTCGGTAATCAAAGAAGCTCGCAAATTTCTTGAGAGCAATAAAAATTAGCCGGTCTATTTAGTTTCTAGCGGCGGTGATTATGCTAACTGAATCTGAACGTTCCCCTGGACCTTCTCTTCCTGAGAGCGTCGCGTCGTTGCGTAATTAAAACTTTTAATTATCAGTCGGCCGTCGGGGCTCGATTTTTTCGCCTCCTCCAGACACTGTCCCTTATAACAGGAAACTATCCTCTAGGGAAGATACATTTGATCGCCTTACCGGAGTTCTCCTCCTCGTATCGGCAAATCCGTCGATAAATAGAGATCGGCGAGCAAAGCCAGGCATTCAAGAATCCGATTTCCCACCAGTTGCAGCCAACTTCAGAAGCATTTTCTTCTTCTTTTTTTTTCTTCTTTTTCCTCTGTAGCTTCTCTTAATTTGCTATCAGCGCGAAGCGCCGCTTACAGTGGAAATAGCCGGGACAAAAGGCGGCGGGAATTTCGGATAAATTCCCTGCTCGATTGGAGGCCAAACGACCCTTGAACGATATTGTGCAAAAAGCTTCAAAGCGGATTTGATGAGCGGCGCGAACGCGTTTGTAAACCGGCTCGCGGACGCTTTGAATGCGTACGTCCATTCGTTTGGATCCGGATTCCGCGTGCAGGCGGAAATATAGATAACAGCCGCGGCGTAAACAGTCACGGTTCAAAACTATTCGGGCCCTTGCGCCAGAATTAGCGCCGGTGTCCAATGACCGAGGCGCCGGGACTTTGATTGATCTAACGTGGCCCCGGCTCGCTCCACAAAGAACCGTAGCGAGCGTTTCCTACTAATTTCGAGGATCTAACTGACGTCTCGTTGCATTGGGAATAACGTATTCAAATGGTGTATTTATATACGTATCTCGCGGGCGTAAAACGAGCACCGCGTATAACAGGTGCGTGCACGATTACGTGAGTCACACTTTAAAAATGGAAGCATATTTTCGCGGTGGGAACATAGTTGCTCGAACGACGCGTAATGATTGACCGCATTTTAATATCGAGATCGCGGCCTCCACGAGAATCGTCGCCGTCATCGTCGACTTAATAATTTCCAGCCGATTAGAGGTGACTGTTTTCGGGAACGCCCATTGCTGATCCTTTTACATAAATCTATGACGGATTCACATTGCTTGTGGAGTCGCTTACTCTCGTTATTACTCTTACGCACGCGAGCTCTCGGCGTTTCGCCGCGAGATCAACGGGAGGTACTTTAGGTGGGTCGCGGTGACAGTGAGTATCCGTGAATATCCGCGGGAAGTTTGTTCCGCGATATCTCGTTGCGAACATTGTGCAGATTTGTCAGCAGGAAACTATTGATTCCTACCGTAATGAGGCGTGCTAGCTGCCTGACGGGAGGGAGAGAGAGAGGAGGCGTCGATGAATACACGGGCCATGGTCCGCCGGGAACAGGAACGTGAATGGCACATATACGCCAAGCTGTCCAACGGCCGAGTTCGCAATAGAGGGAACCAATGAAACGCGACGGACCGTTCGTTATGTATCGGAATCGGAAAGCCGATTAAAGCGTATTCGTTCAAGGTGATTCGACGCCCGATTCCTCATATTCTATCGTCCTCCCCTCCCTCGCTCGCCCGTCGTCCCCGCACCGGAAATGCGCGACTTTTGTTTAACCGATCGCTTCAAGTCCCATTGCACATATCCGTAAACGCGATTACGTGCCGGTCTTGGTCCGTTTCCTGGACTCGGTTTCACGGGAGACGAGATCGCGCAGAAACCCCGTGAATCGTAATAATTTAGAGTACGTCACGCTGAAATCTCGGCCGGGTATAATAAAATGCTTTAACCGGGACAGGAGTATCATAATCCTGTTATTTAGTGCTGTGAAATGAACGCGAACCGGTTTCCCTGTGCTGATCGATTCTGAAAAATCGCGTTCGCAGTTGTGTCATTGTTGCTACAAATGAGCAAACCGAGCGCATTTAATGCTCATTCGAGTACTAATTTCACCGGGAAATGTCACGTAGCAGTCATCGAGATTTCTTATTATTTTCAGTATTTCCAAGA
>SHCU01000020.1:109699-129557 GCA_004307685.1 Ceratina australensis
CAAACCGAGCGCATTTAATGCTCATTCGAGTACTAATTTCACCGGGAAATGTCACATAGCAGTCATCGAGATTTCTTATTATTTTCAGTATTTCCAAGAAATTAATTCCATTTTAAATAACGTGTCGTATATTTTCTCACGTGAATTGTTACCGGCTACGACGTACTTTATTCTCAAAGGTCTTGGAGCTAACCTTGCGAGACCGATCGTACTCTTCCGCGTCCTCGATTCTACGACGCGCAATTGACAATTAGGCCTAAGGTTGCTCGGTAATTGTTCCGACCGAGGAGCAGATGACTGATCGACTGTCTGAACGGAATACAGAGAACGATTCTTACGTGGGTTACGCGTTACGCGTACGAACGATTCGAAAATCGGTGGATTCGGGATCCGAGAATAGGGAAAACGGGCGAGCGGGCAGACTTTCCTGGTAAACGGTTAGGCTCGTTCTCCCGGCGAAAAGCTGATTAACTCACCCCCCGGCGGTACTCACGATACTCAATACGAGCTCCGGTTACTTACCTTGAATGGCTATAAGGCGCCTAGCTCCGCAAATACTTGGGGCTTTGATGAAGTGCGCGCTTTCATGCCCCGAGCCTACGCCGATGAATCGTTTTAACTCCTTCCGCTAAATATAACTCCCGGCTTGGAATTAGTTTTATTCGGCGCGCGCGCTCTCGTCGCTTGTAATTACACGCGGGACACTTTCTTCTCCGCGAAAACTCCTCCTCGCGCGCCGTTATATCTCCGCGACACCACGCGCCGATTCGTCACGAATCGTTAAGGAATTTTATGCATCGACGTTTAACCTACCTCGTACATCTCCGCTCAGAAGTTTTCACGTGTCCTCCGCTAATGATTACTAACAATCAATAGGTCCGACGAATACGACAAATTAGTAATCGTGGGACGCTGCCTGAATGGAAATTATGTCAATCATGGTTGAATCGATAATAGACGGAATTCTATTAATGTAATGGTTTATTGTATAATTTGTTACATGATTTATTGTGCGGTTACGACCGCATGATTTACCGTTACGTTTCATACTAAAATTGTTATTAATTCGACGTGGCTGTCAGCGGTTCTGAGCAACGATAAACACGCGAATAACATTTGAATACACTTATGAAAGGGGGTGTACGCGTTTTACGAGCGATTCGCGGAAGCGTTCGGTTTTTGCACGAAATCGCGTTGGAAAAACCGTTCCGCGAAAAGACTTTCCTTCTCGAGAGCCGCTGCGAAAAGAGGACGCAGGTACATGCACAGCGCGTTCCGCTTGGAACGGTGTCGCCGTTAAATAGGAAAACGCGAGGCAATTTGTCTTGATTCGTAATCGACGACATAATAGACCGGCGCGCGGAACGCGCAGGTGTGGTTCGTTTCGATATACCCGGTAAGCCGTAAATATCGATCTACATACGACCTTGCCTCGCCTCGGGTAGACGCACGAGGCCCGCGCTTCTTTTCCCGCGTGAAAGTTCGAAGAACGTGAAAGTTGCCGTTCGCTTAGAATTCGATCGATTATACTAGCACGTTTGAAATTTCAGTTTACCGTTCGTTATACCAGGAACTGTCGTTTGAATCGCTTCCAACGAAATCGATTTCACCGTACGATAAAATCGTTCCGAAATGAAAATCTATTTTACAAATATACTCACGTCTTTTCCCTGGTATTCGCACGCGTAACGATAGCGCGAAATCTGTCACGGGTCAACGGTTGAATCGTCGGATGAATCACTCGTCCATTCGGCGCCGATTCCACCGGGATCGTGATTAAGGAGTCGGCCATGATGCCACCGCGTTTCCACGAATTCGGCGGAGGTCGCCGCGTCGGGGGACGTGGGTGGACTGTCGGAGGAAAAGGCCCGTTTCGCATAGAGATTCCAATTATAAGCGTTGTAATCCGGCATAAATCCGCGTTTGACGGCCGCGGCTCAACAGGTCACGGGTGTCGGGTAGGCGGCATTGTTTTTTGTAATCCTGATGAATATTAATGCCGGTTTCGTGAACCCGGCCGAAATGAAAAATAAATAAAATCGTCGAGAGGAGCGACCGGGATGCTCCTTTTCTCTCTCCTCGGTATTCTTTTCGCGTGTGGCTTAGTCACCGAGAAAGAGACTCCCGGGCCCACGGTGAATCCGCTTTACGTGGCTATTCAAATTTCGACTGCATGTGCCCGGAATGAAAAATCCCTCTCTGTCGACGTATTATGTGGCCGCGCGCCGCATCGTCTGCATCTCTCCCTCGCGTCGCCTATCAGCTCGTTTCGTCAGTGAACTTCATCGGCAGAGGAGGACGAGGCGGCGGAGGACGTTAAATCGAGGCTCTACTTACCGAATTTGGTTCGTTTCGTTTGAACGCGGCGAGCGCGGTTAAAAAGAACCAGTGTCACTCTACCGGCCCGGGTTAACAACGATTTCACACGCGAGCTTTTCGAACAGTTAAATCGCTGCTCGTTATCGACTCGGAATTATTTAATCACTTTTATTTAATTCGTCGATAGCCCGTGCGGGGTTCCACGCGTGTAGGAGGGCCGGGTTGATTGGTTTCCGGGAAATTTGATTTCTCGCCTGTTATCGATGCGATCAGATCGCAAACATTTTCGACATTTACAAATAGTTAAAATATCGGGCGACGGTACCGTTTATTAGTTACTCTGTTGATCGCGATATTTGCATACACGTGCGTAATCGCATCATAATGATACGTTCGTTTTATTCGTATGTTATATTAAAACGCGCGTAAGTTCGACCGTGAAAAAACAATCGGTCCGTTGACACTCAATCATTCGTACCTCGTCGCGTGACAATCGTGTTCGCGTATATATCGACAGTGACGAAAAGCATGAAGTCCGTACGCGGGATTTACGTGATTTACGGTGGAAATTGCAATTTCTCTGTCGAGCACCGGCCGCCGCCGGCGGGGGCACCGACGAACGAAAACATCATCAGGACAATTACACTTTCGCTCTGTACCGGCGGCGGCGGCGGCGGCGGCGCGTTCTACGCCGTTGTATTACTGTATTCCATATTCGTCGGAACGAAATTTCCCACGGTCTTGGTTCGAGTTTGCCGAGCGACCCAATATCAGGAGCACCGCGTGAAAAGACCGCGAGGTATTAGAGGAGCGAGCGGGGGGAGGAGAAGCGGACAGAACGATTTACGAAAGGGAATTTCATTAAACAGTAAATAACAAATGCTGTTGCACACGCACGGGAGATACATACGGATGCACGTGAAGGAAGAAAGGAGTCAGTTACAGCGGAGAGAAAGGGACGAGGACAAGTAACGAGCAGAGAGGGGGGAGAGAGAGAGAGAGAGAGAGAGAGAGAGAGAGAGAGAGAGAGTGGGTTTCGTGAAACCGCGGCATTCAGTATTATTAGCTGGCGCTAGGCGCTGCCGGGCTCCGCGGTTGTAGTATAGGCGCCTTATTGGGTTACACGAAAGTGAGTAAGATAATATACACGTAGAATGCGAGATATCCAAAGTAAAAGGTGCAGGGTAACGGGCCGGGAGAGCGCAAAGAGAGCGAACCGCCCGGCCCAGACCCGACTGCATAGTCCCCACGGCTGATAAAAGGTTATGCCAGGAATGCAGTTTCATGAGAGAAAGAGAGAGAGAGAGCGTGCGCGCTCGCCACCCGTATTAATTATTGCCTTGGAAAATTAACTTTTTACGCGCTGTCGCTCGAAACAATAGCTCCCATGCTCCCGAGCCACGGATCCCTATTCATCGTCGACGTAACACCTTTTTTCGTCGTTTTAACGCGTAACAATTATTGAAGACAGCAATCGTCCGACGTTACGATTAACGTTCAAGGTTTCCATTCTTTCTTCATTAGGTATAATTTAATTTTGGTAAATAAGGTCGCGAAACGGTTCGTGCCTCGTGGTACATGGGATTCCATTCGACGCACGACCAAGTGCCACTGCACTTGTCGCTTTCGATCGTGGCTCGCCGTATCTACGCTTACCGGGTAACCTGACCATTGAAAGGAGTATTCTAGGCCGTCTAACCCGATACGCATTCGTACTCGGATGTGTAACGCGACTGACCGATCTCCTGAAAGGAAAAAAAGATACCGGCTAACCGCGGCTATCGGATCGCGGCGGCGATAAATCGCGTGGCTGATCGCGTGGGAGACGAAAATTCACGGGTCTCCTCTAACGGACGAGATCGCGTACCACCACCCGAAGGACATTCCATTCGTGACGTTTTGTTTCAGGCCTCCTGAGCTCGTTGCTGGAAACTAGAAAGCGGACTTGCCCGCGCGACGACTTGTTTATTTACTCATTTATTTATTACTAGATCGGGGCTCTCTCTCTCTCTCTCTCTCTCTCTCTCTCTCTCCCTTTGGCGCGCTTACACGAATATGCCGAGATAAGATAAGTTGCAGCCGCTTCGGTACATTGTGAACACCGTGGGGTTTAGATAAAGCGTTGTTTCAAAAGAGCTACCGGTTAAAATAGCTTCGACGAGTTTAAAGAGACTGATACTTTTTGCTCCTCCGCCCGCAGCCGGTCGGTCTATCGGCCGGTCGTTGGTTTTCCCGAACCGTGTTTCGCGTCGAAGATTGCGCGCAGAAGGGGAGAAGATTGAACGTTTTCGTAACCGAACGATCCGTCTCTACAACGGATTGAGATTCCAGCGGCGACGCTGCCGGCTAACCTGACCATCGAAACGGGTATTCTAGGGCACTGTACCCGGGTCTTAGAATAAACTCGGTTTACTTAAGCATGACGGGCATGCATATGAGTCCGAGGCACGGGGCAAAGGAGAGCCGGCAAGCGCCATCTACCCAGTGGCCAGAAATAATTGTCATTCCACTTGAGCCGGTCCCTCGTATTCGCCAAGGTCTCGTCGATCCCGCTTTTCCCTCACCCCTCAACGCCCTTTGACCCTTTCCCTACTTTTTACTCTTTTCCTCGCGTCTCCTTTGAAAAGACGTCGCAATCGAATCACCGCTTCCCTTTTTGCCCGCCTTCGGCGACAGAAGCTATAGATTCCCCCACGAACCTTTTTACCCCGGAGTTTCAGCAGATAGTTTCGCTGTTTAACTTTGTTCTAACGCGAAGTTTATCGACGTTCCGCGCCGTGAAATCGACCATAAATTTCTCGATCGACGCGCGTCGTTACGGACGGTCCCTTTGCCATGCGTCGAAAGCCAATTTGACGGCCACCGACGGTTCACCGACTCATGTCCGCGGCAACGGAATATGGCCCGCGATAAAAGAACGAGCGACTCGATCGTTTACATTTCGTTCACGTTCCTTTCTCTTTCGAGGAAGCGCCCGACAAAATTTTTGTCCACCGGCAATTTTTCGACGCACGCCGCGATACGGATTACCTCATTTCGGTTATTGCGACCGCGGATTTTTAACTTTCACAACGATAAAAAAGACCATGGCCGTCGTGTCCCGTCTCTGAAATTGATTCCGAGCGGACTGTTCCAACGGTTCTTGTTTTCCGAAGTAAAAGGATGAGACTCCTCTTCGCCGTAGCTCGTTTCCCGGCTACCTTAAACGGGGCGAGTTTCTGTTCATTGAATTACAAGTTCGGACTCTCGCGCCGGCAAACGAGTTCGGAGCGCGAGAACGAGCATCGATTGATCTAATAAGCGCTGCTGCGGACGCTCCAATTTCTTTTCGCCAAGACTCGGATCGAACGCTCGCGCAGGCTTCCCCAATAATTACCGTGTAACGATAATAACCCAAGAATGATAAATAAACAAATGCCGGCCGGTAATAAACGCGTACGCGCCGGCCGCCGTGCCACGGTCGCGTTTTAATGGGCAACGTTTTGTGTCAGTATATGACTCCGACGGTGTTTCACGGTTAGTTGCACTCGCCGGATAAGCGAACGAGAAAAATTATATATATATATGTACGTGACGAATAATAGCTCCCGATGCGGCAGATAAGCCATTTTCCTCTGGCCAAATATACGAACGGGACAATTTTTTTTATGGAATTCAGATCGGCTGATAAACGCGTAATGGATCGGCCGCAGAGCGCGCGCGAATTTTCTCGTTTCAGAATTTAACTATTACCCTCGTCGTCGCGCATAAATACCGATACACTTTTTTTTATCTTTTTTAATTAAAATGTTACCGGCGGTATCTGTGATTAAGAAAATTGCAAATCCAATCTGGTTTTAATATAGGACTCGTATCGTATAAAAGTCGGCTTAATGGAGCTAATAGAAACAGGTCGACGCGGGGAAATGAAACATTTCTTTTTTTTCACCGTGTCTATTTTTCGGTCTCGACCGTGACACTGTGAGGGAAAGCGTGGGCGCGCGGAGTGCAAATCGGCGCGATAAGATCGGCGACAAGCAGTGAACTCCACCTTCCGGTTACCTGTCCCGGTTGTACCGATAAGATATCGGTTTTAGATAAATTCCCCCCCACCGACCCCCCCTCGTTCCCCCGGTGGTGCTCGCGATCGGGCCGACATTCCGAGCCGGCATTTCTCGGCTATAGCGGTTCTCCTTCTCAGGGCCACCGCGTCGCACACGTGGGCGGACTGGACACATCCGCGTGAACCAAAGGCGCCACCGCTTTTCCTCCGAACACCGAATTTGATCAGATAGACGGGAACGCTGTTAGTATAGGAATAGCATCAAGGCCTGGCTTGCGTCACCGACGACAACACAACATTGACGGCTTTTCCTTCGCTACCAAATTAGCGGAAACAGGAATTTCGCGGGACGTGCGTACCCGATGAGTCGATCCTGTGACGGCAACGCGCGCCTATCTAACTCTATCTATCTATCTCTCTCCCGGGAGAGAGAAGTTGAGATAAGTAGAAGGACGCGAGACGGTTATTTATTGCAACATTGTGAGCGTTCCGACGGTGTTCGGTTTAACAAATGGATATCGCGAGAAGACGCGACGCTGAATCCTTTTCGTTGCTTCCCATCACCCACGTCGAGCTTCTCTCCTTTTTTGTTTCCCTCGGAAGGTTCGCGTTCCGACGCGTCGGTGGCAGCGGCGGCGGTGTTGTGGCTTCGATACGTTTCTCATCCGGTGTTAGATTACCCGCCGGGGCGTTATCAATTTCCATTGTTTGTACAACAATCTCCATTGTCTATCAGGTGGATCAGAGGCTGATTCAGAGCCCCGGCACACGTACGTTGCTCGCACACCGGCAAGCCCGCGTAAATGTGCGTGTACGCTCGGCCTGCCGATAAAGATTAAAGGCTTTTTCCCAAGTGCGACGGCGCCTGGTAATCCGGTGCATTCTTTTCCCGTCTCGTCACACGCAGCGCGTGCACTTGACTCCCGTTCCGCGAGCTTACGGTATCGATTCGTTTCCTTTCGCGGTGCGCGACGTCCGTTTCCTCGGCCTTCGGAACGAATCTTTACATTTTTAATCGAGTCCGCCGTTCGTTTCAATTAAACGTCGCTCGTCCATGATTTTACGATCACGGCCCCCCCGAACGACGCTATAAACAGGGTAAAAAAGATTCGATTGAATCTATCAAACGGAACTCGGTAGCTTCTTCGTTGAAAAATCGGAGTGAAACGGGAAGAAGCGAAATGGCCCGCGTTTGCTGGTTAAAAAGCGCGAGGGAATCGATCAAGCCGTTGAACTCGCGCTTCTCTGAAACCCGTGAAAGGAAACAATCTCCCCGATAGCGTTTCTATTTTCCTCTCGATTCGAACGTTTGCTCGGAAGGAGCCGAGCCTTGCTCTCTTTCTCTATTTCCACCCTCTGGCTGGCCCCTTTGTTGTCCCGCTCTCCGTAGCGTCGATGCCTCTCGGCTGCTTTGTTCTCCCGCTCGCGCAAAGCTCGATTCTTTCGCTCGGTACCGCCGCTACTAGAGAGAGAGATATATGCCCTTAGGCAGTATGCCACTGCCACGATTAAGCCACGTATATCGACTATTCCCGGAGGGAATCCCCGTGGCCGGCGAATGGATAAATAATGGCGTTCCATCGTTACGCCGGGCGTGCTTTCGAGTTTCGGCCCCGGATGCAAGTACATGATACCCGTGTCCCTTTCTATCCGGCTGGTCTCTCGCTAATCTTTTACCTCGAACGCGGAAGCGGTCAGTAAGACCCATCGCGTACCCGGAGCATCCGCCTTAACGAGGATTCCGGAACCTAGATTAATTACGAGGTATGGTCACTCTCGCGCTGACGGTCGATACCGATCCTGAGAACGAGCGTTAAAATTGACGCAAGGTTCGTCGAAACCGCAGCTCCAGCGATTTCAGAGACGGTCGAGCGTGACTGTTAATTTGGTCGACGGCTGGGCCGGTGGGCGGTAGGGTGAAAAGTGTCGGGGAAAGGGACGACCGGGAGAGAGGCGCACGGCGAAATCGTTCCGCGTTTCAATCAACAAACGGTCCTCCGGCCGGTAATATATTCGCGAGCTGCTCGATAAAACGGCGCCGCGTTCGTCCGGCGACCGGTGAATGCTCCTGATGACCCCGCGTCAAACTGCATAATTTAATTACGCGCTCGCAATATGACGGACTTTTTGAATGCTCCGCGTCCCATCGGCGAACGATTTGACCGCTGCCGCGTGCGCCACCCCGACGACCACCCCGGCGACCGGCTTTTCGCGCTTCGCGATAATGAGCGTTCTTAATTGGACGCGCGCTGGCCGGCCGCGCGAAAAATCGGTTTACGTTTCCGATTTAAATTCCACGCGAGTTCTTTTTTCTTCCTTTTTTTTGTTTTTCATCATCCGCGAATGGCAGCCCGGCTGCAAACGATTTCCCGCGAGCGTGTCGCGGGATAAACTGCGCGATTACAAAATTGAACGCGACAGACACTGTGGAATCATTAAAATTTACGAACGGGAGATGTGTTTTATGAATAATTTCAAATCGGAAATTATAGCGAAGTTTGTATATATCGGTGATATAATATTTGAAAGGTGAAGCTTGGTAAAAGAACTGATTGGTAATGTACAGAACTGATTCTTGGTTATTTTCCTGAAAACGACCAAGCCGGGACCAAACGGCCGAAAATTGGCGAGAAACGGCGGTGACCGGCGTTGGAAGCCAGACCCGGGGAGAGAGAGAGAGAGAGAGTGGGGTTCGTGGACACAGAGAGTGGGAACGAGAGCATCGTGTCCAACGTGGCACGACGATCGCAATAATGCCAGGACACGCTCGATCGAGCCCTCTCTCGCATCGGGTGGGCTCTCCATCGCGCTTTATGAAGCCGAGACCCAGAGGCCAGCCTCGTGTACGTGCGTAATACAGGCTCGTAGAGGCGAGCAGGCGGGTATTTACTAAATTACGTCCGGTGCCGGTGTGCTACTGCATAAGACGATGCCGCGGTGGGACCCCGGCGACGTTCGAAATTCCTCGGTGTTACGCTCGAACGGCTCGATAGTCCCGGAGATTTCGCCCCGACTTCCGTGTGCCCTCGACTGTCTGTTCTCGTTCACCTTCTTCTCCTTTTTCGTTTTTCTTTTTTTTTTTTTCTTTCGTCGCGCTCTGAATGTCCCGGGAAGAACGCGTCGCTTCAGGGTGATCGAAAGTGTTCTTTGAACGCTCGATACGCTAAGCGACTTCTAAAGGATCGTCTCGTAAAAAACTATACGATATGATGTAGCGTTAAATAAAAGTAAAGCGTTGTTCAACGACAAACGTCCTTATCTTTCTAACATTTACATAATTTGTTACGTGATTTATTTAACGATTTAGTACAGAATTTAAATTGACGGCTGGAGTATTTATCAAGTTCTACGTGCAACGAGTACTTGTTAACAAGATTACGAATAACTGATTCTTAGCTAATGCACTCGGGGTAGCTGGAATAGAGATTTGCGCGTCGCGTGGGTTCCGCGAATCGGTTACCGCGGATGCATTGACCAGTATCGCGACGGGTTTACGACGAGTTTACGACAAGCAATAAACTCATAAAGCCACGCGGATTCCGCGGGCGGCCGCGGGAAGATTGCTGACTCGTCGCGTGCGAGAGGGGCCCCGGGAATCCGGGGGGGTATACTATCGACCGAAACGCTTTATAATGCGCCGTTGGTAAGCGGATTTTAAACCTGCGGAAACACCTGCCGCTCGTTACACAAACTAGTACTCCCCGCGATTTCATGCCTCGGCGTCGTCTTTATGCTCTTTTTCCTCCAAAGCATCGCGATTATCCTCAGCGATAAACCGCTTCATTAGAACGCGTTCTTTAAGGGAAAAAGATTGATTCGTTTAGCTTAAACGATTCGGTGTAACCGTCTCGTAATGGAGCGTAGAGAATTTTTAAACGCACCGCAATTTGTGACTCGTGTTTATCTTCCATCTTTATAATATCGTTTTATACGTCTGCGAGTCGCTGTTGTTATACAACGAGTATCACGATTGGCAGTATTATTTAATTAAGAATTAAAAGTTCGATCAAACGAAGTATCCTCCTCGTGTGGAACGGCGAGGTCACTGACCTATGAATCAACACGGTGTGACAGATTTTCATCGAGGAAAATTAGATTGGTGGGAGTCGATCCACGGTTGATTGTGGGTGGCACCCACCCAGTGTGGGTGCGTTCGTCGCTCGATTCCAACCTCGTTGCTCAGCCACGATGATCTCAGGGTCGTTCAGCGTGGCTCACATCCGGCAAGTGTCGTCGATCGTTCTGCACAACTTATTTCTATAACCGTCGCGGCGCAATACGATTTCTACGTTTAACCACGTACGATAATGATTCATTCGGCGAATCGTACGTATTGATTTTTTATCCATCGCAATTTTTACTGACCAGTAGGTAGCTGGATGATCTCGTAAAGACTCTCGACGAGCACAAGCGTTGCATCGATCGCGCGATAAAAGTGATACACGCCCGATAACTGGGTTGCCTTTTGCAGGCGCGTGCAGCTTCTCGCTTGTTGGCAGTAAACTCGAAAATAGGTCCCACTACCTCGGTTTAACGAGTTAGTAATCACGTTCGAGGATATACACGGTCCACCCTTTCGATCGGGAAAACTCGTTCCCTCTTTCTCTCTCTACCGCTTTCCTTTGAAGGTTCCTTAAAATTCTAGCCGTAGTTCGCGACGGCGGTGGCGGCGCCGCGGCGAGCAACGCGCTGGTCCCCTCGAATTAACGTGAAATTAGCGGAAAGTAATTTCGCGAGAGACGCCTTTGCGAGGCGTGGAACCGCGACAGTCTGTTGCACGGGGACGAGAGAGACAAATTAAATCGTTACGCGGCACGAAACGGAATCCTAATTGCGATCCAGTCGCGGTCCGCGTCAAGCGAACACGTGAGCCGTGTAAAATATGGAAACGTTCCTTGTACATTATACAGGAGGGGGGGACATCGTCTCGTAACACGTGGAAAATATTTCAGGCATTTCGCCCTCAGCGCCGGAAGAACGCGCGCCGCGGTGGGAAAAGTTCATTTAATTCAACAAGAGATATATCAGCGCGTATACCGTGCTATTACCAACAATAGCTTAGTTGAATTATTGATAGGATCTCCCGATGGAAATTATGAACTGTAAACTGGAAAGTTCGCGTCCTGATAGTTCGGTCGACTTGAAACGAGCCGGGCAATCGTGGCGGACGGGGAGAGGAGGAGGGTAGTAGGGCCAGGTGCTAAATTCCCTCTTTAATCTACCCGCCTCCACCTGATTGCAGCAGCGCGGAATTACTTAGTTTTCAACGGGTTGCCTTTAATTAAAATATCCTTAAAGTAGCTCCGGGCGCGCACACCTGCCCGAGGAAGTCACGCGATCGCGAAAGCCCCTTGGAGCGCAACCTAAAACTGAGCGCGCGAGTTCTTCCGCGAGCTGCGAGGCCGCCGGCACGAATCACGGCAACTCATAAAATATGCGGTGACGCAATGCTTATTTATCGTCGTTATTAAGAATGCCTCGAATAAAACTATCGTGCCTTATTCTATTTAACAAGACTTTATTTCGCTAATAAGAATTCTCAATTAAAATCATGTAACGAATAGTAAAATTTCAATATCGTAATTCATCTGTGCAATGTAAAAGTTTTTTATAGACGCAAGTTCATTTCATTGTTTGAAAATTACGCAGAATCTTCGTAAATGGGTTAGGGTCGTCATTCCTATTATCGTACGCGATACGTTTGTCCGCGACACACGACACGTAAGTCCCGCTCGATTTCTGAAACGCATCGGCAATAATAATCGCTCGATCCCCGAGAAGCTACGCCGTAGACAATCCTATTTATATGCAGGCGATCGGTGTCAAAGCTGCGTTACACTTTGGTTACGATCGCGTCGCGTTTTCAGCTATAAATCTCGCGAGACCTTGTTTCTTTCTTGCCCGCCGTACGTGACACGCGGTGAGATCACACCGGTTGTTCCACGCCGCGAAAGTTTTCCTTCGCTCCGCGGTTACACCCGGTGACAGCGATGATCCCAAACAAGACGGGAGGGCGGTTGCCCGCCCTTACGTTTCTGCTCCCTCGTAGCCAATACCCTCTTTCGATTTCCGTGACATGTTCCTCGTTACGATCCGGTTTATTGGTCGTCACTGAGGGAAAGTTAATATTGTGGGCGAGGCATGACGAAGAGTGCCGCAGTCAGCCCGGAAATTGGTTTCGATCTTGGGAAAATATACATCCCCCAACGCGGTATTTTCTAATGACGCAGTTAGCTTCTCGGTGTAACAAATTTCCTGGAGATTCGACAGCGATAACATTTAATACGCCCGAGTATTGCGTTTCGAGCCAGATGCTGCGAATCTCTTTTACCGATCCCCATATGGATTTGGGATACTCCGGTATTAAATTCCAATATTATTTAATAAAAGGGTCGTGGGATCAAAAAAAAGATGAGAAAACTATCTAGATTTCATTTCTTAAATTCACACCGCGCTTATTTTATTTAGCATAAGAAAAAATCTGCGGTTTATTAAGAACTCCGAAGAGTGTTTAAGATGTCCGCCGATTAAGAACGATGAAATTGTTAACATATTGAATCTCGATCGGGGGTTGAAAAATTGCCGGGTGAGACGAAATAACACGGCGTCGCGGAGTTTAGTCGGGCAAGAAAGTATCGGGTCGGAACTTTATTTCACCGTGGCAGCAAAGTTCGCTTAATAATTTTCCAAAGCCTAGGGAGAAGAAGGAAGTTGGCGTAGCCGGCGCGGCTTAATCCCCTCGTAGAAATATCCGTGAGCGAGGGAGAGAGGTCCCGCCTCTTTCTTATTAACGTCGATCTGAAATTCATATTAGTGCGAGGCCGATTTACATCTTTGCGACGCGAAGTTCCGCGTAAGTAGCGCGTCGGCGGCGGCGGCGGTCCCGTGGAATCCCCCGGCTTAGAAAGGAGGCCGAGACGAGGCCGGGCCGTCGTTGCCCTCCGATTATGCCCGATAATACGTTCCATCGGGGTCCCCGTCACGGTTTATAAGGTGCCCACGACGAAACGATGGTTAAAGGGCCGCGCGCTGAGAGGAGGACTCGTCGAAGAAATCATTGATTCCAGGATCGGACGTTCGTTTCGGCTGGCGCCGTTCCAAGAAACTAAATCGCGCCGGGATTGATTTATGATTGACTGCCACTTTTTATCCTCGACACGGTGGTGGTGGTCGCCGACCGAGACGGCTTGATGCTTATCACGATCAGATTGATTTATTTCGTTCGAAACGAGCCCGAAAATATAATTGATCGGGAATAAAACATTTTCTCTCTGGCAACGTTCGATCGTAACGAATTCTGAGATGGAATAAACGGGCTTGAATGATTGTTATTTAGAACAATGGAGGGAGAGAGCGGCCCGGTTTATGCGAAGAAGTAACCGCGCGATTTTACGCGAACACTTTATGCAGGAATCCGCGATGCGTTAAATTAGACTCGGAAATTTCATCATTTTAAAGGCTTTTAAAGTTATTCGATTCGAGAAGCTCGGCCCGTGAACGCGACCGCGTTTTCCAAGGCACCTGCCCGTAAGTAAGTAGATTCGGACGTTGGCGGTCGGACACGCCGCCGCCCGTCTCTCGGCTGCGCCGCGGGAAGTTGGCGGGGCCGCGAGCGGAAGAAGCAAGCGGTGGGAATCTTGTTGCAAGTTGGAGGCAAACGATATCTCGCGGAGGAGGAACTCCTCCACGGGAACGTTAATTAAAATTCACGAGAGAAGAAGCGTTGCATTAGATCCGTGGGCAAAGTTTGAAAGCCCCGGCGCGCGGGATAAAAGGACTGGTTGAAATTGTATTTGAATAATGTCCCATCACCGGTAGACCTGCCGGGGACTACGAGGGAATGCCACCTGCATTCTCCACGGTTCCTCGTTATCGATCTTCCGGGTGCGAGATTTCGCTCATTTGTTGCAGCCGTAATGATATAACTCATGAATCCTTGAATTCGTTCGGAGACTCCATTAACCCTTTCGACTCGATGAAATTCTCTCAAAATAATTACTGAACTTCCGTGTTTATTTTATATTATATGAAACCACTTTCAATTTTTAAATATATATTAAATTAATTCAATTTAATTAATCATGTATATTTAATTTTATAAAACAAGTCAGCCATGGAGTGCAAACACGAGATATAATATTGCGAAATCAGTATGCTTAAATCGATGAATAAAAACGGGATTTTAATAAAATTTAACGATCCCATCGGTAGCAATCCATCGCGAGGAGTTTACTTCAACCGGCATCCAGCATCGTTTCACTTCATTTGTCAGATGAGACCAACATCTGGGGCGAGATGCGAGCGGTCTCTCTTCTCTTGCTCCTCGTTCAGATTTGGGTCAGATTGCGGAATAGAAGAGTAGTACGCGCATCGTAGATGCATCGCTACCCGAACGCATCATTATATAAATTCACCGATCGTTTGGCTCGCTCAAAGCAGCCGTCGAACGGTAAAAATGCGTGTTCGCATAACACGCGCCCAGTTTCGCTACTAGAAACAAAGCCTCTTGTATTCAAACCGTGAGTCGAAAAATCTTTGACCTTTTGCCTGTTTTCTCTCTCTCTCTCTCACGAATAATTTTCCCCGTTTCGATTAAACGCGCCGGGTTATTTTTAACCGTCGAGTGTCGACGACACGCGGTAGGCGTTTCACAGTTTCGCTGTACGCGGCCCCGACGAGCGTTGCTCGAAGATTTTCATGTTTCCCAAATTTTTATCGAGAACATCACAATCGAATTCGCTTTCGCCCGTTAGGAACAGGGACGAGTGAAAAGAAAAAGAGGCGCCATTCACCGGGCGTTCGATCGCGGGGAAAAGACCCGACAGAAATTTCCTGAACCGGGCAGGATGAGTCGGAAATTGGCCAATCTTTAGCCTGCGTGTAGCCCACGGTAAAATCGGTATGTGTGCGGCGGCGGGGAGATTGCCGGCGTGGTTTTTCTGCCGCTTAACGGTCCACGTATCACGATTGCGAGCTTTTCGGTCGGCTTTCCGACCTCTTTCCCTCCTCGTTCTCTCTTTCATTCCGGAAACCTCCGAACCTTCTCAAATCGATTCCCTCGCTGCTACTATAGGTGCCCCGATGGCGAACCCGATTTTCCAACGAGCTACTAATTGACCGGCTGAGGATCATACCGCTCGACCGTGTTCTAACCCTTCGTTTTCTAAAACCCGTCGATTTCAAAGTCGATTAGACCGAAACACCGCGCCGTTTCACCCGTCGACTCGTGGACCCGTGAGAACGACACGTTTACGCGAGAAGAATTCAACGGGTATGCACGAGGGGCGGGGATATTTTCTGCGAGTCGATATTTCCACGAGAGAGAATCGTGACTTATGGCGAGCGGCGAGCGAAACCCGAGCGAAAATAGCTTTTGACAGCGGCGTGTAACAATCACAATAAATCTTGCTTCATCGCGCAACGCTCCGAACAGTGGATACCACCGGGAGGAACATTGTTTCCGCGGCGAGAAATCAAACCATTTCCCCTTAAAAGGCCGCCGAATTAGCAGAATTATTCCGTTTAAACGCACGTGTTATCTCACGTCCGTGCTATTATCAATAATTAAGGTCAATAAACGTGACTATTATGATTAATTCAAGGTTATTACGATTCTACTTTTTGCAACGTTACTCCCAGCTTTTTACGTCAAGTTAAATAATGTTATACGAGATTAAAACGGAGAATAATAGCCGCGAATGAAATATACGACGACTGTTTTTTTCGATTATTGAACCGCGTTCCTCATTGTTCGCTTCGCGTTTCACTTTTACATTCATTTCTTCAGGAATCTCCGATTATCGAGGGAACGTTTAAGCCTTTAATAGCTAAAACGTTGCGCGTGTTTCCGTTTTTACGATATTTCAACAAGAACATAAAAAAGTTTTTAACGCTACCTCGGAACGGGGTACTCGGTTATCGACGTAAGGGTTAACCGAACTCGATATTTCACGTCGCCGCTTATACATTCATACGGGCGCGTGTACGTGCGACAAATATGTATGATTTTACGTAGGAGGTGCGCGATAATGCCGGCGTAAATATTGCCGGCGCCGGGACTTTTCCACCTTCCCTCCCCTTACCGGAAAGCTTGAATAAGGTGTGCGACCGTGTTTTCTTCGATAAACCTGAATGCACATCTCCGTCATTTTACGGGCACACTTATTTGCCAACGTTGCCATTTAAATATCGCAATTGCTTTCGCGTAATTATTTCCCCGCGGCACAATGCACGCGGAACGGGGCCGAAATCGACTTTCTCTCCTACGTTTATAAATTCTTTCCCTCGCGTTTAATGATTTTTCACTTTTCGTCGTTTTTCAAACCTATATATTTTGTTAACAAACGCGGGGAAAATATCGTTCGACCCGGTCCGACGAAACTGGCTACGTGACCGGAAAAACTGGAGCGAGACAAAATGTTTCGCCGTGTCGGCTTTTCGTCGTCGTACAGGCTCCTCCTACGGCACCTCGAGGATCTTCGAGACATTTAATTTACTCGAAAGTCGCGTGCGGGGGCTGCTAACGCTAGGCTCTCGAACCCCGAGAACGCGCAAATATTTATCGTCGTTTCTAATTTCGATTCGTCGGCGATAAGAAGACGGGCAGCAGCGAGTCATTCGGTGATTGAAATTGGTACGGGGCTACGGTGTAACGAAATGAAAAGAATACAGAGCGACTCGTGTCCTCCTTTTTTGCTCTGTCATTTTATTGCTCGGGTTTTCTCTAAAAACACCGGCAAAATGGAAACGTCGCCAGCCAGAAAGTGTGGTATTACCGTATTAAATACACAACCGGGTCCACTTGAATTCCTGCCGTCTGAACTTCCATCCCCTTTTCCGTCCCCTAAAATCGCTAACGCCCTTTGTAACTGTCACAAATTCAGCCGCGTACAAATATGATTGTAATTTATATTCCAGTCTGAAGGGACACGTGCCGGTTTGTCGCGTCAGGGTGCGACGTCCTATGATTTTCACCCTCGCCGGGTAAATGCCAATTTTACAACGAAGGGCTGCAGCGAAGGGGGACAGTTGGCAGCCCTTAAAAGTCCGCGGAAACTTTTCAATAATTGCCGCGATTGTAATAAAGCCGAGCGTCGAGGTCGGGGTGAGTGAAATTGCCTGTAACACGCGTTACCCAACGGCAGCACCGACGCGGGGCCATTATTCGAAAAGTTCGAAGAGTTCCCGGGGATTCTTCCAGCCGAGGTCTTAATGGCCATCGGACAGCCGGGCAGAGTCCTTTCGCGGCACCGAAAAGTCGTTACAACTCCCTCGACACTCGTTCCGAACGATTCTCACCTTCCTCCTCTGGACACCGTTTCCCGGCGTGGTCTTCGGATTAATTATGACCCACTTCGGGAATCCTTCCCTCTCGGACTTTGTCGCGACTTGAAATTTTATTCAAGGAAGAGGAGAAAGAATTACCCGTTTCAACTTTTATGACTCCGCGGGACGTCAGGGTAGCTGTGAATAAAATTCACGGTGTGGGCCGGGTATAATGGTTTTACGCGAAATCTCTTCGATATTATTGGTACAGTAAATGTAACGCGGCCGGAAAGAAGAGCAGGCAATTCGATGAACGGTAGAACTTTTCTAATACCTTCGCACTTGGCAGTAACAGTTTGCTCTGCGTGTATGTAACTGGGTTTCACGGGTCTCTCGAATCGGGTATTCCCGCGCCGCGGACCACGAGAGTCGATGAAACATGCAAATGAGTCGGAGGGTACCGCATTACCGGTGGAAGATTGTTCCAGCCGGCGGTTATTAAGCGATCCTAAACAGTCGGAGCGGGGAGAGTGTTTGTTACGTCTTCCGTTTCAGTCGGCCACGCGTTCCCCGGACAATCAACGTCACGGTAATTAGAATCGGTCTGTCCGCGAATCTAAATTATTACATTAAACCGTGAAGTGCGACTCCGCGAGCCGTGAACGAAAATTGGCGAATGAAAACGCGCCGGGACGGATCATAAATAATAATTAGCGGGTCCGCTAGGTTATCGATTAGCTTCTGAAGCGAAAAGAACAAAAAAGAAACGATAAATCGCTGGAAAAAAAAGAGAGTAACGGTTGGGTCGTGCGTTTCGCACAAAGCCGAAGATGATCTGGCCCAAATACCGCCGTCGATCCATCGATATCCGCACGCGGCGCGCGCGTCGATTAATCGGTCAGAGAGAATTACGTCGCCGGGGGATGATTTATCGCCCCGGGCTGAGAGACAAAAAATCGCCTAGGGGTTTTGCGCGAGCTGGCCACGGTAAAAATTCAAGCGCGCGATGAAATACGCCGGTCTGAGGGCTCGGCTCGTCGCGCGAGCAAATTATTTACAGCGTCGGACGTTTTTTCGCAATAATTGCCGCGATAACGTCGCGTCCGGCGCGGGCTCGGCCGGAACGAGCGCGCCCCGGAAGTTGAAGCAAAATAAATACGTCAAAAAGTTACAGCCGGATCGCCAATCCTCCCTCTCCCTCTCTCTACGTGTGTTCGTATGTGTCTCTCGCCTCTCTGCCACACGCCGGGTACACCGCCGGATTACGTCTGATAACGAAGTCCCTGGGTTCGTCGGATGGCCGACCGGTAACCCGATTAATTAGATTCAATCCGAAACTGACGAACCATCGCGTGTTGCTATCCCGACGAAATTGCACGCTTGCATGATCCTAATTCGAGTTTTGAAGCTTGCTGTCCTCCTTCTCCTCCGCGTTGCCACCACCCCTCTCTCGGTACTGTTGCCACGGCTTAATAAGCCTAATGGAATTACCGGCAGAACATACAAATCGACCGGCGCGGCGCGTGCGGATCGGAAAAATCAAATCGGTGCGGTTGAAGCTCCCTAACTAGGGGGCTACTACCTACGTCGAACCGGAGGATCACTTTTGTTCTTCCCGTGCATCCGACTCTGCTCGCCTCCAGGGTTCGTTGAACCGTTGCGTGCATCTAATCCGAGCTTTTAAGACGCTTCGCCGAGAACATCGTTCAACCCCCCGATCGCCGGGAGAAAGTTTGAATTCGTTGTCAGATTTCACGGTAAAACGTGAGGCTATCAATTTTAGTAAATTCACCGCGCCAACAACTTTTTACAAATATTTCATGTATTTTCATAAATATTATACACGTTTAAATTAAAAAAGAATTATACAGTACGGAAATATTTTTCGTTAATCGAATCGGTGGTTTAAAAGACGACGACGTCCGTTTAGTATAAATGGCGCGAGCTCAGCGAGTACGGATCTTTAAATCATTTCTAACGAATTCCGCGAATACGGTAACAGGCTGGTACGAAGGCGCCACTGTTTATTTGTTATTCAAAGCCTCAGAAGCGCGGAGAGGAAACTAGGCAGGCGTCATCCACCTTATCCTCCTTTAATTTCACCGTCTTTGAGTGCCCGGTATCGAGAGATTTATGGCCCGGTCAAGTGATACTTGGCAGAGCCTGGCCAACTGTTCGCTTCTGCTTCTACTCTCCAGACTTCTCTTTCTCAGCTTCTCTCTCTCTCTCTCT
>SHCU01000020.1:130524-148132 GCA_004307685.1 Ceratina australensis
TTTCCATGTGTCGAACCTCCGCCCCCGTGGCCAATCCCCCCCATGACTCGATAGTCGATACCAGACGGTTTGTATAAGTTTATCAGGCGCACGTAAAAGCGCAGTCGGATACACGCGAAACGATGTATAAAGAAAAAAAAAAAACGAATCTCAGTTTTTAATTGGCCATTATACCGCCGAACGCAATTAGGAAAACTAATTTACTTTGCAGAGAAGCGCGGGGAACTCTCGGTACGGCATTAACGCTACTCTTATTCTCTCAGAAAATTATTCTCCCGGTTATCTTAGCTATTAGTCGGTTTTACCCAGAAAAATTCACCTCGAATATACAGCGTATACGTATACGTACAGCGCGATACATATTCGCCGGCAAAAAACAGAATTTCCGTCGCCGTGCGAAACGAGATTGCGCACGGTGCAGCGAGCACAGGCGGGCGGGGGCGAACCGAAAGCGTGTTAGATAATCGCGAGGAGTGGGGGCCGAAATGGGAAAGGGAGCTCGCGCACGATTTCGTACAGCGGGAAGATAAAAGGCTGAAAAGCGCGGTGGTAAAGAGGTAATCGAGTGACCGCCACCCGGTGAACAATTCATTCCGCGAGCTACCTCGATCGAGTCACCCTGGCTACCGCTTCGGGTTTTGATCCTTTGTTATCCGGCGATATTTCCTCCACTCTGCTAGGAAATCCGCCGGTTAACAGAGATCCGGTTAAATGACCAAAGAACGCGGCGAAAAAGCGAACGCGCCACCCGGGAGAAGAGTCGCGGGGTTGAGAGAGAAAAAAAAATAGGTGGCGGTGGAAAATTTGTAAGCGCGATAAAGCCCGTGGATTCATTAAAGGAAAAACAGATAGAGTCGGGACCGCTGGTGTTTAGTTGAGTTAAGAAAATTAATGATTTATATTACGCGGGTCGCGATTAAAGCCCTGGCCCATAGCTTGTTGGCTCCGTGTAATTAAATCAAACTTGCTAATGAAATCCAGCCTGGTTGCGAACAACGCGTTTGTCCCCGGGGGACGGCAGCGGTAATGATCGGTGCATGTACAGCGGTGGCGTTTCACCCTTTCGTTTCAATTTAAAAGCCGTTCGTGAATTGATTATTCGGTGGCCATACGGACATCTCTTTCGATCAACGCGCGTCTACAATAGCTGGAGCATGACAGGGTGGGGGGAGGCGTCGAAAAATGCAAAAATAATACGCGGTGATGCGACACCGAGAACTTTAGGCACGAATGTCTCGGCGCAACGTAAACGTTATACGCGACCTTCGCGTACCCGGAGTACGTGACATGCACCGTCAGTCTTTCGGTTAATTCGTACATGAACGGTCGCGTCGTCGTCGCGTGCGGAGGACAGAAATGAAATAAGTACCAGTTTCAGTTTATTCGTTCGATGGGACGGTCAATATTGTTCACAAATACCCGGTTGAGTGGAAATCAAACGTTATACGTATTTACGTCTCGATAATCAGTTCAGGTGTAGGATTATTCGCGTCTGTTGATTAATGCTGGATATGGCGTACCGGTATTTATTCTCTACGGGAGTTCGGTGTCGTATTCTGTCCTCGCGGTGTAATCGTACGGGGAGTGCAAGCACGAGGACGAGTGGATGACTGAGAACGTGCAGCACTTCGCTCTTTGGAAATTAATGAGGTATGTTCAATTGTGAATGGAACCACTATGCGTAATAAGCATATTAAGTAATATGTCGTTAGAAATAATGTCTTGGTTAATATTTCATCATTCTTCTCTACTTTATATTTCATATCTATTGTATTAATTATCGACGAGAATAACATTAACCCTTTGCACTAGAGAAATTTTGCAGCTAATATTTGATTTAATTTCCTACAGCTCATTTAAAATGATTTCACTTCGTATTGTCCCTGTATGTGGCGTATTATTAAATTACAATATAAAAGTATTAATTTTATCAAATAGATGTATAAACTTTATTAAATCAACAATATATTAAACCAATAATTATATCACTATCTCTCAAGTGCAAAGGTTTAATTTACGATGTCTCTACATGCGAACATCTCGTACGCAACGAGGACGAGCGTAATAAGAAAGTAAACATCCCTCGATGCTCTTCTAACATAAACATGCAGAAACATCTATTTACCTTTTATATGCGTCTCATTTACAATGAAATATTCGACGAATATTTGTCGACGAATTTCTATATCCGTGTCGATGATGCTCGGTCATCGGAAATGTTACGAACGCAATCTGCACGGTTCACGCGGTGTACTCGAAAACCCGAACAATTAACCTCAAACGTTGACCGCTAAATCGTAACTCACTGCTCAGAGCAGCTATAATTCGCTGCGCTATCTGTTTCCTTGTTTATTGGCTAACTCGATTTCAATCAAACGGAACGAAGTTCGGTCACGGGTCGACCGATATCCCGCCGGATGCGATTGGTATTATTATAGTAATTTCAACGGCTGGCATCCATGAAAATTCCTGCGACTCGCGGTTCGTTATGCCCTCGAAATGATTCGCGCGGCTCGTCGAATATTTAACAAGGGTATACGTGAAGGTTCGATTAATTCCAGCAAGACATGCCGGGAGAATTGATGATCTCGCGCCATTAACGGAAACGAGTTGATGATTCAGCATGCTAAAGCATGCAGCACTCGTAATAAGGTTTTGCAATAGACATTTGTACTTTATAGCATTTAACCCTTTGCAATCGAGAAATTTTTCCGTAATTCTTTAGTTAAAAAAGAGCATTCGTTTCATGAGTTCTGTATTGTTGCTCTATATAATATTTGATTAATTATAAATTACTATGAATTTTTCCTTCGATTTAAATTTACGTAAATATCATAATAATGAAATTCTTTAAAATCGGTCACCGTGAGTCACCCTTCTCGAGTTCAAACGGTTAAAATACGTAGGATAAATTCGAAATTGATACACGGGCTCAGTGGAGTAGGAGTAGGTATTGTCAGACGCAGTAGGGGTACACGCGGGACGAAGTATTCAAAGGTAAATCGTAATAATCCCCGACGTATAGAAAGAGGGCTGGGGGGTGGGACCAAAGGGTGATTCCGTATCGCGGAGAAACATCTGAAGGCGAAGTAATGTCGGCCAATAAGCCGGCCTTTGTCGAATCTTCCGGTCGGACGAGCTCCATCTTCCGGTTGGCCGAACGCAGAAAATATGGAATACTCAATCCAATACAACCCTCTCCGCCCGGTCCGATTCTGCTCGTCTCCTACGCTTCGCGTTCCTTTCCACCTGTACACCGTCCCAAATATTTTCTTTATTCGCGGCACGAAACGCGTATTGCCAGTCACAACTGCGCCGCATTCTATAATTCTTTGCACACAGCGCGCCTCGTAATATTTTAGGCACTTAACCACTCGCACGGTAAATTCACCGAATCGTTTGTTGCAATTCGTCCGTGCCTTTGGCGAATTTATACATACGTGACACGCGAATGGATGAAAATTATGGGATAAATTAATGGAAATATATGTTGCTGTTAGAAGATCGTTTTACTTCTCATTTATCGACGTTCAGATTTAGTTTCTCGAGGAAACAATGTCAGGGCGGGAGATTCGGTTAAACGAGTATGGCTTTGTTAGGGATAATCCGGCGATCGAGGGGGAGATAATCCGATCGGGGGAAACAGAACACAATCGTAGCCGTCGGGAGCGCTGGTATAACTCACAATTAAGCGTACCTTACGCGGCCGTGAAATACGAGAATCGACGGCGGCGGGTAATTTCCTCGCGGCGATTTTTTCTTTTTAGGGACGACGTTTCGCGTGACAGCCGGCGAACAGAACGGATCCTCGGCGGCGACGCGCCGGGTCATTCTCCTGGAAAAAAGGGAAAGAGGGTTGACGAGTAATGCGTTAATGTCGTGCGCGTTTCTCCGGCTTGTTGGGCTTGATATTTTGAAGTAACTTTAATGCGCGGAACAAACTCCCTCCGGGCGTCCCCCTCCCCACTCCAGCCCGCCCGGTCTTTTCGCAATTTAAATATTTTTCTTTCTCGGGGAAGCCCAGGACCCAACCCCTGGCTCGAGCTACGCAACGACGCGAGTCTCGCATTAGAATTTCAGTAAATATTCTCTGCAGCGACGCTGCATCATTTTCTTAATTCAGGATTTAAATTTAAATTGTCATTACATTCTACTCGCGTCGTGCTCCGCCGCTTAAATCAAGATCCCTCTGTCTTACCCCCGCATGAATCTCGCGAAGTCGAAATTTCATAAGACAGGCGCGCGTTGATGAAAGAACCTAGTCTCAGGGGATCGACGATGCCGATTCAAATTCGGACTAATGACACCTGCCTCTCCCGTCTGTTTCGGGCTGGTCTTCGTGCACCCTTACGTGGGCGCAAGAGCCAAACGAATAAGAAGGGTACGACCGGTATTTACGATCGACCGGCGCATTATTATTCCATGAATTTTAATGGTAAACGCACCACGGGCACACCGCGATGCGACGCCGGGATGCAAAGCGGAGAGAAAAGACGTGAACAGAAGCTCCATCGCCGGGAACTCCGCATAATCCGCAATTCCATTCGGTTCGCCGCTCTAAGATCGTCTCTTCTCTTTTAAGACCCGGGCATTCCTCACGCGGCTTAATTTCGAACGCTCTTGGAAACGATGCCCAGTCTCCTTCACTCTGCCAAATTCTCATTCACCGACACATCAGTCTTCATTAATATATCGACATTGACTACAGCGTGCTTAGGATTTGTATCCTAATATAAATCACATCAATATAATTGAACAATTATTATTAACCATGTAACTTATAATGACGTGAAATTAAAATTAAAAAAAAAAACATTTTGATGTATATAAATAGAGCGCAGAAATTTCCTATGAAACATTTTTGTCGAATCGGTAGATAGAGCATAAATTTTACGAGGTCCCTGAAGCGGTTTTCGGTGAAAGTATAAAGAGATGGCAACGATCCCACTGTTTCATTTCGGTATGCGGGAATCGACAATTTATTACGTAATGAAATACTCGATCCCGTTGTGGGTGTGTCTTTCCCGAGACCGGACCGTGCAGAAACTTCCAAGTGACGGAGCAGCTGCTATCTATGCTCGTATACGAGCGGCCGAAGCACCGTGCAATAAAATCGTGGTCACGATAGCGCCTACGGAACAACAGTCCTCTAACTTTGTTTCGGGTGCTTCATATCCGACGAGTTTTTTCTTTTTTTTCGACCTCGGGAATGAACATCGACCCGGCCGAAGTTGGTCATCGAGAATCGGGGACGACGCTGGCCTGTTTCTAAATATTGGCTGGGAACTTTACTCCCAGACTTCTCGGACTCGGTGAATGAGAGTCCTTCCGTTCCGGCATCGGTCTCGATCGGAAATCGAGAGACACGATACAACTCCTTCCCGGATGTCCGATATGGAACTTTCAATATCTTGACAGTAAGAAACTTTCGCGAGTTTCACTCAGCCTTACGAATTTAAATATTTCCAGCTGGTAAATGAAAAAATTTTACTCCGGCTTCAAGTGTCAATCGCGGAGTGAGACCTTAGCAATTAACCTCCAAGCTTTTTATATAAACCATCTGGCATTTCAGTTAAATACTTGATTTATCATTGAAACATTGGCAAGCATTTTTTATATCTTCTATTAACAAATTCTTACAACTTGCGATACAGCTATAATTCTCGTAGGGAATCGTTAGCAATTAATTAGACTGCTTCTTCTCGAACAAGAAGCGTATATGGAGGAGTTGGAGCATTGTTAAATTGTTAGAGAGTTATCCCTTAGACCGCGAGACGGAAGCTGGCAGGTTTCTTGATTAATCATCAAATTAGAACAGACTTAGAGGCAATGAGTTTTGATCCATCGCTTCTAATTTATCTTAGACGAGATAAGAATCACCCGACGCAATTCTCTGTCCCCACATATCATTTCACACGTACAGCCGCACCAATATTATCGTAAAACAACAAAACTATTTTTCATTTACGTTAATAAGATATTCTACGAAATTATGGTACGTACCTTAACTCGTAGTTCGATGCTCGAAAAATGTGTGCCACCCCCAGCTTTTTCGACACGACCCGACTTATACGTTGGCGCGACGTACGTGTCTACCCGGCTGACCAGACCTTACTTATTTATTTACCCCGCTCAAACGGGAAGCCGGCCACGGGAACATACGTTTCCTCGGTTCCGTTCTCCTTCTTACGTGCTCGCGTTCCGTAATACAGTCCCGGATATACGTGTCCCCCGTGCGGACACACGTGTTTCCTCTTCCTTACGCCGAAGCGACACGCTCACGTGTCAACAACGTATGCTCGAGTACTACCGATAGGTACGCTCACCCCTGAACTCGCTCGCATTCCTCGAAGGATCTCACGAAACAAATCGCTCGATAACGTCTATAGATAATAGCTAATTGGAAATTCCCATTTGAATTCTGATCGCAGCCCGAATTTATCGGCTGAATAACGTTGTAAAACGTAGAGACAAGTTTCTCCTCGCAATAACGAAACGTTTTAATCAATTACGCTAGTCACCGTGCATCCTGCGCGAAGTTATTAAACGGCGTTCCAAAGCGTCCGCACGCTACCGTAGTTCTAGCGTGCAACAGTTGACGCGCAACGTGCACACCGAGTTTTACCGTCTAAGTGATATAACCCTGTATGTGGGCGGACAGGTGTTCCTCGGTGGCGTTTCCCGCATGCGAAACAAGCTCGCGGCTCATTGTGTACCGTGGAAATTTTAACCTAGACAGTCACGTGCCCCGGAATCATTAAATTTCATGGATCTAGTCGATCTCCCACCCGTCCTTAACCGGTCTAATTAAAAAGTCAACCGCGACTCGGTGCTGCTACCGCTTCGCTTCATCTCCCCATTAATCAGGTATTATATCGTCGAATAATAATAAACTGGGATAGTGTGAAAGTTAAACGAAATATTTATCCGTTTGGGAGATGCACGTATTTTAAACTAGAAACTATTTGGTTTCACGTTTACGAGGATTCATTACAGAGGATTATTGGGGAGGAAGGCGGGTAACTCTGCCCGGGGCAATATTGTTTGCATCGTCCGACTAGAAATTAACGAATGCAAGGAGGATCGTTCGCGACGTCCGAGCGACTTGCACTAAATCCGGTATTACCCTCGTAACTCGGAAAGTAACGGTCCGCGCCTTTACTACCGGCGCCCGTACTTCTTCCGATACCGCATCTCCGCGTTATCGTCCGGGTCATAATTAAATTTAAGGGAGTTCGCCTCCCCCCGTGTTCGTCCTCGTGGACACGGAGTCTGTAAACCGTTTCAACGACCACATTTTATGTAGGCAAGGAATCTCCGAGATGAGCGACGAACAATTTCAGACGGATGCTATATCGCGATAAACGTTTTCGGTCTTTTATTAAAACAATAAAACAGACGGTGTTACGACGATGCAACCGAGAGTCGCGTTCCAACTTTTCGCGTAACTCAAATAGGGTTCATGGTTAAAGTTTCCAGGAAATGTCTTCGTGTCTTCGAAGGAATAATCATTCATCTTAATTTCAATTATACAGGGTGTAAACCTACAAATAGGCAATATTTGAGGATCATATTCAATGTCCCAAAATAAAACGAAAATGAAGAGTGACAAAACTGCATTTGGTCTTTTATTAATTAGTTCTTGGTAATTGAAAATTTGCTGATTTTGGGCATACATATTCACTGGGAATAAATTTGAAAAAATTTGACAAAAATTGAAAGTTCACCGATCGGGTTGAAAATATACTCAGACATTCTCCTCATATAGCAATGCAAAAACGCCCGATTTTTATTTCCTAATAACTAATTAATGATGGCCTGAACGCAATTTTGCCAATGTTCATTTTTGTCGTATTTTGGCCTGTAAAATACGCTCCTAAAATATTGCCCATCTGTAGGTTTACACCCTGTATAAAAATACAAAATTAAATGACATCCTATAAAATATAAGATAATTGAAATTTGGTAAAAAAAAGTAATTAAATAAAGTTCGATTGGAATCGACGAACAAAGGAATAAAATCTGTAATGAAATTCAAACGGAACCGATGGATTCAGATATTTACCAAGCGCTAATATTTTCTCAAGACGTAACGAGTTTCGAGGAGGAAACGAATCGAATCGAATCGAGGGTGGGCGGCGCGAAAAGTTTGCTCGATCGCCTAAGGCGCAATTAACGGAATTAGCGTCAATTAGCCGGGGTTAATTCGCGGTCCGTTACAAGCAATTGGCGAACGTTACTGGGTCACTTCGCCACGCGGTTCTGCTGGACGAACGAATTTGAATATAATCCTGGATTTATCTATTCGGGCCATGAATTTCTAACTGTCACCGTTCCGCAAGCTTCATATCCTTATTTATATTATCTACGTTACGCAACACGTTGAAGTCTGTGAATCGACCGAGGTTCAAAGAAGCGTTGATGGGTCGAAATTTGACGGAACTTAATTGAAATTCATCAGATGCGCGATTCAACGTGCTTTCACCAGGGGGTGAGATATATTATATATCAAAATTGCAGTGTTTGAACTCGTTAGGGTTCTCGCTCCTCTCCTCTCTGGTAGCACACTGGAATTCATAATTTCGCGTGGAAATTTCGTTCGAAAACCTTGACGGATGGACGCTCCATGGCGATGCATCAATTAATTAGCCATCGCGCATAAATTATTCAGAATTATGTGAACATGCCTGCGATTCGTCGGTTCGACGTGCCTGAAATTTCGCCTATCGGGCAACGAATTTATTTCGGACCCCATCATCCTTTTTACAAACTTTGAAACGTTCCTCGTTACGTCAAAAAAATTATTAAAACCGTCTAATGCTCCGCGTCAAAAATTTAAGCGTTTTTCGTTAAAAACGAGAGTAAGCACGAACGATCATGATGTCGCGTTACCTTTGATTGTTGGCGTGCGAGTTTCTTTTTGTTTTTTTTTAATTAACTGTTGTAACCGATGCGGGAACGTATTCGGCAATCGTAACGACTTGAACAAGCCATGAATATGGAAGCAGCCGAGATAAGCTCCGAAATGGGTGGGAACGCGAGGAGATGGATACCTTCTGATTCACACGAGTTTCAATTATTATGCACTTTCGAACTTTAGATACTGGTAGGTAAGGGGAAGTTTTACGTTCGTTCCCGTAGCGAATTTCGAATGCAAAATTGCCGGAAAGATGCTCGGCGAATCCCGGCGGACGTCCTGGAGGCTTCATTACTGATTCATCATCCCCGAAGCTGATACGTCTTTTCCCCGTGCAAACTTCCAGCGGGAGCACAATGCGCGATGGTAATTCTTCGCTTCCCCCCTCCCGCATGCTCTCTGTTAATCAAATGAACCGAGAAAGAGAAGATGGAAAAATAGAAAACTATGGGAACACCTGAGTAAAGCAATATCGTTGGGATCCATAACACACGAAAAGGTGAAGGAGATACAAGAACCGAGCAACGGAACGATGAGAGAGGTATGATAACGCGGGGAACAAAATATGTAAGCGTTAAAAAAGAAAAGAGACGATAAAAATTCTTTCACGGTCAAAGTGTGCCTCGAGTACAGGTTATCAAATATTGACCTGGAAACAGTTGCACGGATTCTCATAGCCGCGATAGCGCGGCTTCATGAATATTCGCCAGCTTCAGCGGCGCCTAAGAGGGTACTCGTCGCTCGTACGTAACCATACATATACTCGATCTCGAAACGACATTTCTCTGGCACTCACGGAAGCGATTTAACCCTTATAATAGCGACGATATCTCCGGACCAATTCGAAAGACAGATACAAAGCGCAGATTCATTTGACACTCTTAAGTATACTTGTATATTTAAAAGAAATATAATTGAAGGCTGCATGCATGCCTTTTTGCTTTAACTCGGAGGTGCGTGAGAAATTAAAGTGAATACTTGAAATCGCACGCGAACAGAAATTACGTTTCCCATTCGAAACGTAAATGAATGACTCTCACGTATCCTTAAATGCAGTCCTTTTCAATTTCATTAGTGGGTAGTTTTCAAACGTCTCGTTTCACCGCTTTATTTTCCACGAATCGGTGCTAGAACACGGTCAAAGTGTTGCGTGCTTCACGTTACGACCTATTCTACACGTACCCGCGCTCTTTAGCGTTCACTGTGTATGCATTTGATTTAGAGACATTCTAAACTGTATCGTTACCTTTAACTTCTCTAGGCAACTTCTCTCGAGCATAGTTCAGCGAATCAGATGAAAATTGGGGCCGTGTTCATCGAATCTTGCAAGATACACGTTGCACAGCGAACCGATTCACGCCGCCGCAGCGAGTCGTTTCGACGGGGTTGGAAATTTGGGATCAGCCGAAAAGTGGGCCAGACGAGAAAATTAGGAATCGCGTCGTCGATATATCCGTGAAACGGCGCGAACCATCCCGTGGCGCGGAAATCGATGCGGGCCGTCGGGCTTCAAGTTTCGAATTCCAATCTCGAGGATCGCCGGAAACGACGCACACGGTCGAGCGCGCGACGCCGAGTTTCCGCGCGACAGACTTCCGGATCGACACACCGTGCCGTTCGGCGGTCAAACTTGAGGGAAAAGTTTAGTTCGCAGTTGAACGACCGTCGTCGAACAGACACCGCGTCGATTCAATTACCCCGACGATTCGCCGGGTTACCGCATTTTGATGAACCACGATCCACCCTTGCCGCCTCCTCCTCCTCCTCCTCCTGCCCGTCCCCTGCCGTTTGGTTTTACGAGTTACCGGACCGATTCGACGTTCGACCAATTAACAACGACCCCCCCAACCTCACCCACCCCCAGCCGCTCTCTCGTTTCATTTGAAACTTTTAACGATCCTCGCGTGACAAATTGTGGCAAAGGGTCCTTTTTCGAGTTGTATATATATGTTCTTTGAAGAAGGACACACGATTGTCCTTGCATTCTGTTGTGTAGCTCCGAATCGATGGTACTTCAGCCAATTCGTGCTTCTTTCTCGCACGCGAATTTTTTTACCGAACGCCCGCGATCTTGATCTGAACGCGAACGGTAACACGTGCTTTAACGATCCCCTCGCTGCTCCCCCTTGTAATGACACAGTTTCATAATTCGGCCACCGACCTGGATTCCGTCCAAGGTTTTTTCATGAAAATCGAACTACGTACGCGGGTGAAACCGAGTCAAAGAAAGCATCAGATAGATTTTCTAATTGTTCCCTCGATGTGGCATCGAGTCGACGTGAATTAATTTCGTTCGTCGACAGGAATTAGGGTCAACCGTGGCAGCCTCTTATTACTACGGATCTACCTTTCATGTAACGAACGATATCATCGGTTTCGAGTTTAAACAAAGAATCTTATCTCCCTCACAAGACATTTATTGTTATCGTAAAATAAAAATTGTAATGTAAGTTCGTGCTCTTGCTTGATACTTTGGCCGAGAGGTAGCGAGAAGTTTGAGATTTCAAAGGAAATTACTTTGATTAAAATCGGTCGTTTCTTTTAAATATAAAATGAACCGCGAGAAACTTTTCATAGACCTAATAATTAAATTCATATCGAACCGGCACGGTATTTATTCGACGCGAACCTTAGAAGTGTTTCATCGGTTACGAGACACAGCGCATCCCCCGATGAGTATCGCGACCTCGTCGATTCTCTCGAATACTTTCGCCCGAGCTGCACCGAACGGTCGATGCTCTTTGTAGTTTTTAATTAATTAAAATACGCGACGAGTGGATCGATCGCGCCGAGGGCTGCAACACAGGTTGGCGAACCGAGGTTGCATTAATTAAAGTTATTTTTAACCGTCATTCACACCTCATTCCCTTAGCCTTTCGCCTCGCTCATTCTACCCCATGGCGTTGTTTGGATCCGACGTCGCTCGGTTGTTAATTTGTTCGGAAACTTTTAACTGGTTCGTTCTCTTCTCCGCGCGATGAGAAGAACATTATATCATGCCATACTGTACGATACATCGCTAACCAGAAGTTCTTCTCAATCAGAGTTATGAAATATTTTTCCCAATGATTATCATTAGACAATTTATTTCCTATATGATTTATAAATATTAGTTATTTGATTTTTATTATTATTTTTTCTGCTATTGTATCGTGAAGTGGTACATAAAACATTGGCAACAGTCGATCGAGGTAAACAGCTGAGAATCGAGAAACCGTCTGTTGACTGGTTTCTCTGTACAGAGAAAGAGTGAATCAAACGGGCTTTCGGTCTAGGGTCGCCAGTTTTGTAGACGATCTCTTTGAGCCCGCGCGCGGAAAACAGCCGAGCAGGCGGAGCGCGCTGATACGATAAACCTTTAACACGAGTTTGATCTTCCGGCTGAAGTTGGTCGCTGGAACTTTTAAATCCCCGGCGACGTTGCCTCTTCTCTCTCGAATGCTGTCTGTCATTTGGCTTTTATCGTTCCACCGTAGATTTCATCGCGTAACCTGTATAACGATACTAAAAAAATAAAGCTTATGCAAGCAATTCAGAGTCTATGAGCGAGGATCAAGTAAAAATTTTTAATACGTTTGACACGAAGCTACGATCAAAATTAAAAATTGTTCTCTTGAGCCCGCGTCACTCGCATTATTCAAATGCGCGAGATTAAGGGTGGCCCCGGTTATCCAGCTTTTTTCTTCTCGCGCTCGGGATAGGACGGTCATTTAATTTTCCGACGTCTATCGTTGCCCTGTTCTCTCAGGGACGCGTGTCACCTTCTTTATGGGGCATTTAACCCATCAACGTGGCCTCGCTTTAAGCGCGGCCACCACCACCACCACCACCACCGCTGGCAGGAATTACCCGGCTAGGATTTTGCCTCGCCCGTTTGAAATTGTTACTTTCCACGCCGTGGAAGCAAATTGACGCGTTGGGTTTACCTACGGTAAATTGAAGAGACGCTTAATCAAACGTCTGAGAAGTTTCGAAGATTTATTAACCATACGTTCTATCATCGAATTAATTTATTGGATTAATTTTCTTGTTGTTTTTAACAGTGTTTGAGCACGTATAATAATTAGTCATTTTTCTTGGGTCTTTTTTTTATATAATAAAACGATTTTATAACAAGGGATGAGAGGAAAAAAAGATGCGACTCGACGGTTACCATTCGTTTTTTCGTTCGCATAATACGTTCCTGGCGGTATATCTCCATTACAGTAGTTGCTCGCTCAGCGGGCGAGCGTAGAACTCGCGCAATATTAATTTTCCAAAATGCCCTCACGATACTTTTTCCGCATCCGCCGCCGCCTGGACCGACGCTCGTTTCGCATTACCCTTTGATAGTACCGGCTCCTTAATTACCCGGAGAATTCACACGAAACTGTAGTTGAAGCGAACTTCGACCCAACTCCGACTCCCTTGACACAATTAATTTGTTATACGCGTTCGAGAAATATTCGCGGGCTCTTCTCTAAATTTCCAATTCCCCCCGTGCGCGCGTATATTCGTTTTTATTTACCGTCACCGGGCCGTATAATATTTAACAGAGACAAACTTCGTGTATTTTTTTTGTCGCGTAATACGTATGTCCGCGAAATATGATCAAAGTTTTAAGTAGTATAAACATAGAATATGTCGGACCCACGTTTCAATTTACGTCAACGTTCTCGCGATTATTATTACTATTACGTATCACATCGTTTGTTGTATAACATCGAGCGTACGAATCCTCGAACAATTTACAAATTCCCCGAAGGATCGGCTGTACCTCGCGTAAAACTAAATTACCTGGCAAACAATTGTTCCGAATACCGCGGTGGAACGGGGTTCAAACAAATCCCGGGTACGCTTTAAGATCCCCCGAAAAAGGTTCAGACGAGCGTTGGGACTATTTGTTTAATCTCGCGACGCGGGGGAAATTCCCCGGGCGGAAACGGGGCCGTCAAATAAATCCCTGCGTCCTGGTTATCCGACTCCGTCCGTTCTTTCCTCGGTTTCTCCGGCAATCCGTATCCATCCACCTGTTCGTCGGCCCGTCCGACCTGGCCCGACTCGCGCCCGCTGTCTCCGGGGTTGATCCCACCCCCGGAGCGTGAAACGGAAACGGCGTGGCCCGAGGACCAGGACGGAAAGCCCTTCGGTACGAGCTTCTCCGGTAGTTTACGGTCTCGAGGGCAAATTTAACGACACGCTCGTCGATCTCTCTCTCTCCGTCTCTCTCGCAGAGGGTGCGACCCCTTTCGTTTCCTAAGCTGTCTCGTGCACCCTCCCGGGTCATTAGTCCACCTGCCGCGAGATTCCGATCGCAAAAACGATCCCGACACGAGCATCCGCGCGCACTTTCCTCGCATGACCACGAATGCACGCTGCATTTTTTGCCTACGGTGTTTTTTTCCGAGAACTCCGCGGGGTATCAAAAATAATTCGACGATGGAATTATAAAGGGACGGATGGTCGCACCGTTTGTTGGAGATACGGTTAGCGGAAAAAGGCGCGACGATGCACGGTGGAAGTAACTTCCAGATTGAGTTTCGGGTTTTTGCCGGCCGAGAAGACGTTCGATAATTTCGGACGTGTCTCGGGTTCGACGATCACCCGTGAGAAAAGTCGAAAAGCGGAATCGATGCGACACGTCGCGTCGCGTCGCGTCTCCGGAGAAATCTTATCAGAGATATCTGTGCCAAAGAAGGTCGACGTACGCCAGCTCGAGTATTTGAGCAGTTAAAGTCGATATTGAACGCGGTACCCCACCCAAATGTCTAATTCTATCGTGCCCTCGCGGGTGTTAGAAATCGTAACGGGATTCAATCTATAAGACGCGATAGACTTTGGAGGATATTGCGTGAAATCTCTGCAAGTGCCACGTAATAACGAATATAATTAAGGATCTACGTGTCTCGGTGATGATAAGAAAGGAACTTCCACGGCGTCTCCGGGATTCTTGGGATTCTGTCTAGCCCTTGTTCGTCTACGACGAGTTTCCTCGAGGAAAATCTCGGCGGCAACCGACCCGGCTGCAATCTTGGATTAAGTCCCGGCCGCATACACGGGCACGTAGGGGTATAAATTTCCCGTAGCGAGGAACGCTCCGGAGCGAGCTTGTTCGCCCGCGTCGCGCGTAAATCATAAAGACTGCGCGAGTATCGCGGGCAACCGCCCGCAACGACGGCCCGCCTGTGTGACAATCCTCCTCGGCGAGATCGCGATCGCGTTGGGAATCAATGACCGGTGGATCTACCATTTCTATATCAGCGATTTCGAACTTTCTATCATCGGGGATTTCCTAGTTCGAGGCGTGATATCGAATCGTTTTGAACTCGTACGAGATTTACGCGCGTTCCCCGTATCTCGAATCGACGAATACGTAGCGCAACGGCGGGCGCAATTGTACTCGACTCGCGATTGTGTCATTATCGTACCGTTTAACGGGCACGGTAACTGTTGTTCCGTCGCAAATTCCGAGAATTGATCGAATAGCGCATTCACGGTAAGAACGCCGCCCGATGCCTTTGGTATTCGTATCTGTTCTATGAAACGGCTCCCACCAAATTTGAAACACTTTGTCCTGTTGTTGGCCGCGGCGATGCCACCACCGCCAGGGAACATACACTCGATATTGCGCGGCGTTGCAATAAAAGCAGCGTGCAGAGTTGGAATCGGACGAAAAACAGAGAGGCGGATTACAAAGAGGCAGAGGGAAGATGTTATTTGCGTTCACGTCAAGGGCCTTCAAAAGTCCGAATAGTTCGCGTCCGTTTATTACCGGTTTCCTAGATTGATTTCCGATTCCGATAGGAACGCGCAAAGGCTAGCGCGAACGATAGGAAAGGGTTAGAGGGACCTGCAGGGGGAGGGGAATCGGCCGACGAGTTGGGCACGACGAACCGTCGTCGGATGCCAGGTGACCCGTGAAAACGCGAGCGCGCGCCAGCGAGGGAAATAGCACGCCCTCGCGAAGAGTCTCGGGGATCCTTGCGAGATAGGAAGGAGCAGCAGCGTGTGCGTATCTCACGGAGGGAGAGAAAAAGAAAACGTTTCACCCTTTTCCCCGAGTTCCTTTCTCGGCACGCCCGTTCGTCGTGGAATCCGCCGACGACGGGGTAGCTGATTTGCGAGTAACCTTTAAACTCCGGATCCCCAGACGAAAGAGAAATCGCGATGCGCGCGGCTCCGCACGTCGCATACCGAATGTCGAGGAAGGAGAAGCAATTTCGACGTACAGTACCACCTTTCAAGGGAGTCTGGGAGCCGTCTCGAATTATCACCGGCGCGCTGTCGGCCATTTTTATCGGACCTTCAATTCGAGTCGCTGCGGAAAAAGAAACGTGCGATTCCCTGAAAGAAGAATGGGACATTGTATTTCTTCCGGTAGCACTGTTTACGATTTAGGAACAGTAATGAAATACGATGGAGGGAAATGCGGATATTAATCATTTTAAAGAACGAGTAGTAAAATTATGTGAACTCATCTAGTTTGCAGTTTATAAAAATGGTTCTTGTTAAATAATATTTGAAAAATTAGCTCGATAGTTATTATTATTGACTGAGGCTTACCGAACTATTAGAAACGGAAGGGTGGACGCATCCCTAAATGAGAGAGTGAGAGTTGTCGCGGTGATATACGCTCGCTTGGCCCGGCAAGAAGCGGTAACGCATTACCAGGAAGCGACACGATGGGTGCATACGTTACCGGATCGCGGTGAGTTAACCAGCTACCTGGTCGCTACCTCCCCCGGATAGTTAACTGCAACGGATTCGACCATTCCGAACGTACGTCAACTGGCCCAACGATTAACCCCTTATTAACCCCATGACAATCTGATAAAACAGTATCAACCAATTGCACTTAAGGAATTTTTTCACAAACATATGGTGGACTTCGCACAGCAAACTTAAAATGATTTTACGTACAAATTAAGATTCAGAAGAAAATATAAAATGACTATTACTGTTTTCCTTCGACAATTTTCAAATATAATTATTATTAATAATTATTTATGCAAAGGATTATACTTGGACGAAGCATTAAAAATTTTCCTTTCCCAATCCAATAGGAGAATGAAATCTTCTATATCTATTTGGGAAAAGATCGAATGGGAGCAAGTAAATAGTTTTCGTATAGAATTAGTTGCGTCAGTGGAAGTGAAACTAATAAAATGCATGGCTTGTCGCGATGAGAAATCATGAAGGTATTGAAATCGAGCCGGGCGACGCGACGCGCCGCGTTAATTCGTGACAGCTAGGCGGATTGCGCGTGCGGACGGACCCACTCTCGCAGCCGGCCAGTTCATGAATAATTTCCAACGTTCATCAAAAGTTCGAATGAAAACGGATGCGGCCGGACGGCGACAAGTTATTTGAATGTTAAATGGAATCGCGCGGAACAGCGTTAATTTGTATTTTCTATTAGCGACGGGGCCGACTCGTTCCGCGATCGTTCGCTAATTTCCGCAAACACCGAACCGGCTCGACGATTTTTCCCAGCCGCTGCTCGTTTCTCCGCAATAATTAAATCACGAGGAATAAAGAAAAAAAGTATACCGATTCCCCTACCCTCGTTCGGTCCGCGAGAAACGAATAAATATCGCGGCTGAAAAAGAGAGTCTGTTAACAGGCCGGGGAAGTAATATAAATTAACCGGCGTGTACTCAGCTGGAAGAGAGCGGGAAGGACAGGGGTTGACCGCGCGTCGATACGCGTTCG
>SHCU01000020.1:162651-194973 GCA_004307685.1 Ceratina australensis
TTTACGTCGAAGCCGTGGTATGATAAGTATAAGCCTGATATCGGTTCGACGTAAAATTGACGGTTTTTAAAAATCCTTTTATTAATATCATATTTCTCGCAGTTTTATTCCCGAAAGGGATCCGCGTGTGTACCTTTTTCCCGATGGTTCGAAATTTACGCTCGTGTCGCGTCAGCCCGCGCGGGAACGAAGGACGCAATTTTTCAGGAAAGTTTCGCGAACCGCGATGCAAGTTCCGCGCGGCGTACACCGGGTTGCCCGGCAATTTTCCCCGGAGTCGGAAGTTTACCTATGAATAACTCATCGTAATCTGCAGAAACGGTGTGGGTGGAATTTTTCTCCCGCCGCTTACTTCAGAAGTTGGCAATAATTAAGCGATAATTGTCTTTCTCGCGCTGAGAATTATCCATGAAATCGGCCGGCAGGAATGTTTTCAATTATTCGAACGATCGGCCGTGAAAGTTGAATCTGTTAATTGATCTGATTGATAAACTTTTCATTTAAGAAATTCTCTTTATTTATCGACGTAGAATTCAGATTCGAGAATCGTTCGAGAGCTCCGCGAGACTCAATGTGGATCCTTTAATTCAGCGGAGGTTTGCGTTTTCCATAACGTCGTTACGCGACGTCGGATTCACGATGGAAACTGGTTGACGCGGCCCGCGTAATACAAACGTAACGCGTAACGATCCGTCGCATGCATACTTGATAATTCTAGCTTGGCGATCGATAGCCTTCGGGAAACTGGCGCGGCGACGGACTTTGACCATGTATAATGCAGCCAATCTACGCGAGCGTAACGATATTTCGTTGCTTGATTAACGACTACCGATGAACGCCGTGTGTCATCGATGTAAATGACTCGTTAGAAATTCCATGCCGTGCTTACATTCCTCTTAAGCATCGCTCCTTTCATCAATTTGCTATATCTCTTACCAGAAGTTATGTTTCCTTGTTGTAATATCACAAAGCTTAGAATTCAAAATTGTTCTTCAGATTTCTGATACTGAGGAGTCGCATAAAATGAATTGGTTTAAGGGAGTACTTCTACTTACAGAAATACAAATGAAGCTTAAAATGTACTAAAATTCTGGTTCAAAATTTATTATGTAAAAATTGATCCCGGATCTATATATTTTTATTTGCACATGTTGCTGCCATCAGTTTCTCATTTTTGAAGTTCTGGAAGAATTTCAACCAAAGCTCCGGTGCACTTTAATTTAGAAATTAACAAAATGTCAAAGGACTCTCATTTCTACGTCTATCACTGAGAGTACTTCTTTAAAATTTAATAGGGTTGTTACAATCGAAAATTTCTAACACGTCCACGCGGATTAGAACCGGGGGGTTACCTTTTGTTTCAACCGACGAGTAGTTCGAAAGAAAGGCAAGCGTGTGCGACTTTCTGGTGCGTGATCCGCGAAGATTGGAAAGTTTGGAATTGAAAGGGAAGGGCAGTGACGGTCCTCGGAGGAACGTATCAAAAAGAGCCTAAGAGAATCGAAATCCCTTTGAGTCACGTCGCGTCCCAACAAAGAAACAAACTTTGGAAAGAGCGCCGGGATTTCTAACGGTTTGACCGAGCCGTTGTTTGCTTTTCCCGTTGCCCGTGTAACTACTTTCCTTCCAACGCGATTTTTCGCGACGGACGCACGGTTCGCCCGAGCGAATTTTTCGCGAGACCCTTCGAAGGGGCCAGCTCGCGCGCAGGGTGGTCCGCGGGGCACGTAGAGCGGCGTCGTAAAGTGAAAAGTTGTCGCGAGTTCGCGTTCGTATAGCCATAGCCGGCGGTGGCATTGTTGGTTAACGAGGTAACTCGACACGTTCGAAGATAACAGGGTTCGTGCTTTGCACGAGCAAACTTGCCAGGGTGCCGGCAAAAAGTTCGCGTTCGCTCGTGCGAGCTCGCTCCCCCTCGTCGTCGACGAGTTATGGGGAACGTTTTGTGGGAATCGAGACAGCTCCTTTCTCTCTCTCTCTTCCTCGCGGATAAACAGAAAGTAAAAGAGAGAGCGGGAGAGCCTTAACCGCCGTGGTCGGCAAAGGCGATTGGACAGCCGGGATTTTTCGGGGAATTCGCTGAATCCAAATCGCCTTACGTTTCGTGTCTCTTCGAGGAGGCAGGGAAGGGGGGGAGGTTGGATTCATATATTCCGCGGGTTTCGAGTCTGGGAGATTTTAAGCTCATCCGTGAGGCCGTAAGCTCAGGAGGAAAATGAAGAGCTTGTTTGGGAAACGTGGACTCTCCTGGTATTTCGACGATTGGAAAACTTCGCCGGTGGTTAAAATCTCTTTCATTTCGAGACGAGACGAGAAAGTTGAAGTTTTGTTACGAGTTCCCGTTGGAATTCACGATGAAAATAAGAATCTCCGTGCTCCGGGGATCAAAGAGTTTATCTCCGGCAGAGGCCGGGAATTATCCGGACCGAGTTCAGCTTGAGACCGATTGACTTCGAATCGAACCCATCGTCCGAAATTTGTGGCCGAGCGTTAGCGAGCACCGCGGCCCCTGAAATCAGCGTAATTGCGTTCCCGGGCTAGATCAATCGCTGACGTACGGAACGAGCCCGAACGTATAAACTGTATAAAGTGTTCGAACGGCCATGCCGAAGCGTATAATGGCTCGGGCAAACGTAACCGAGTCGGAAGCTATTAGCGGTTACCCTTGAGAAACGCAGCCAGACATCGACGAAATAATCGTGGCAGACTTCGTGCCGGTCTCATGCGCGACCGGTCTCGGAATTTCGCGGGACATCGGCAAGTTGCTAACTTGTTAACTCCACCGCCGCCGCGGAAACGTAATTTCAGCGCCGGGACTAGTGGAGTTATGTTCTCCGACTGTTAGGAATTACGATAGATCGGCGAATATCGTGATCTATCTCGTTAGGTAAATAACACGTTTCGTTAAAACGAGGGGAAGCCGGTTAATTGAATAATTAAGTCAGATGCTGACGGATGGAGAACCGCGTGGACAGAAGTTTAATTCGGATTTTTATCAACGGCCGCGGAACTTTTCAAATAACCGCGATGTATCGCGTTTAGCTAAGGGAAAAGTAGTTTATCCAGCCGGTTAATTACCCGGCGCATTAATAAAGCATGCAGATAATCTCCGCAGTTCGTGTTAATGAGTATGTAAGAGACCCGGCCGGCGTGCCCCGGTCCCCGTTGGATTACCTTTAACAAGTACCGGGGATTTCGCGCCGAGCATAGGTGGAAAATAAAATTTACTTGGCCCCTTTTTATACCGAGAAAAAAGGGAGGACTCCGCGAAATAACCCGGTTCACCTGCTACGGTTTTAATCCCTGTAAATTCGTACTTTACTAACCGCTGGCTTTCTAAAGGAAGAAGCATCTTAATCCTCCTCGGCCGCCGCGACGTAGGAATGGAAAAAATGCGAAGAAACGAAATTACCGCAGCGGGCGTCTTGCCTTAAATTATTAACTGCGCGCTATTTAACTCTACGCGTAATATAAAACGGTATTATCGGTACCGGAGAAAACTCGCGTGAACTCGCGACAGAGGGAGCGAGACGGTTGGTTCGACAATTTACGCGAAATTTGCATAAGTCGTGGGAGCGTAATGCTCTGCGGTATTGGCGAGGGCTACCGAGTCCTGGTTACGTGTCGGTAAGCAGCTCGTCGTAGTCTCGGGGGTGTCTTCGAAACCGAAGACGTTGCTTCTTCGAGGTACCTTCGCTTTAATTCATACCCGCTGGTTAACGGCCCGGTAAAACGGTTACACGGGGGAGCTCGTTTAATTTATTCCTCGAGCGAGGAGGTGACGTGGGATGAGGGAGTAGCGTAAGCCGCTTCTCTGGACGGAGTAACGACACGTCGAAGAATAAGGGAGGATCGAATTTTCTCTTTAGAGACCAAGGTGCATACATCGTTAACCACGTAGATTCGGAAAGTTCGCGAGTTTAATTAATTTTTCATAAGCGTCCTAATACGCCCGGGCGTTTAAGTACAGCAGCCTCGCAAACACTGGGCGCTGCTGGTTCCTCTGGACTGGTATTAGCTTTGCGCCGCGCGTATTAAACCGAAAACTAAGCGGCAGCACGCTCGGCTGACTGATTCGCCGGGAGCTCGTGGAGGAGAGAGGAAGTGTTGAGAATACTTCGTTAACTTAAGCGCGAGTAAGTCTTCTTAAGTCTGATTAAGTTCCCAAGAGTCAGCTTAGATTAAGAGACTTTTGTCCTTAATATTCGCGAATATGAAGGGACCAGCGATATTATCGTTAATACACGAGTCAGTCTCGTCTTCAAGCAGACGGTCGTAGAAAGAGAGGATCGGTAGTTATCGCTACTTTTTGATATATATACAATTTTCTATGCGTGTCCGGCGAAATTCGTGACCGTTCTTTCGTTTCCCCGCCGCCGTTCAATATTCGAGTAGCTCGGAGAGGAGGAGAGTTGTCGCGTGCAAAGCACTTGAAATCTCGAGCGCACAAAGGGCCGATTCCGGTGAAAGGGGAGGCGAGGCCGAAGGTGGTGGCGGCGGCGGCGGCCGTCGCGTCCATCAAGGAGAGGGACGCTCAAAGGGTGGCCGGTGTCGGGTGTAAGACGCGGTCGCCGCGGCGGCGGGGGCAAACAGTTCCGGATCGGTGTTTCGAAATTCGCGTAACGTGTCACGTCTAACGTACCGTTAATGGAGGAGCTTGTTAGCCCGACGTGCGTTCCGTTTCACGGATGCGAAACGGCCTCTCTGCTGCCCCTCTTGCTGGATAACGCGCCTTGTCGTGGGCGGGTATACCCCACAGGAAAGGATCTACCTAGCCCGTTTGTCTCCTCGCGGGATCCTCGGGATTACTTGGCACGAAGGGAATTGCAACTGGGCCGACGTCGACCACGTCACGTGTTTCCGTCGATCTGGTTCGTTCGAGCTGTACTCGGCTCGTCTTGACCTCCTCGTCGCGGACGAACCGAAGCCCTTTGCTAATGTACCGCGACCATCCGGTTGTCCGACCGCTACGAATTAATGTCTGCCCGTGAGCGTCTCTAACGATATTGCGGATCACGCGACTGATCTCGCGTTCTTCTTCTCTGTCATCTCGCCGAACAGGGAGGACAAATTTCGTAGAATGAACGATTTTATTAACGGATTCACATACGCTGAACGGAGCGCGCGTGTCATGGATTATCAGCACGAAAACAGCGCAATTACCCGGGTCGCCGAGGAAATTGTGCTCGTGAACTAATGCCGCGCCGTTTCCGTCGAGTATATTCGACCCGGCTTTGTCTTGTCTCCCCGCTCGATTACGTATACATCGGGTTTTCGGTAATGTATCGAGTTTGTCCCGGCTTCTGGATACGTAACAACGCGACTGATGGTTGAATTATCCGGCAACACCAATTGTTCGCGATCCCAGCCAGCCTGCCATTTCTAATTATCTCGCGGATAAATCCATCCCAGCAGCATCCAGGCTGCGAATTTATAGCGACGCGGCGGCACCGTATCTGAGGATCGTAATAAATTACTCGTCGATTTTTAAACGTGTGTCATCACGCGTACGCGTCGTGAAATTAGAGAAACGCGGGGAGGTGGGGTACTTTTGATTGCGAGGCTTCGAACGCGGCCTATATACACGTATAGTGTTAATCAAATCGGTTAAGCGAGATATGCAGATGTCATAATCAAGGGGCCCGCCGGTCGAACGATGTAATCAAGGTGGGGGCTTAGTTAATCAGACGTAATGTAGTCACCAAATAGAGATAAGTCAAAGCAAACGGGGCGCATCCATCTCCGCGATGCAATATTAAGACGATGGCCGGGGCTCGAGCGGATAAATGAAACATAGACGCGCGCGGGGTTCGCCTAATGACGGAGCTCGTCAAGACGGTCTCTCGTCGCTGGAAAATCTTGGGTGTCTCTCGTCGTTCGATGAAGACGTATTGCCGGCGCTCCTCGCTTGGAACTGCTGTACCATTAGCAGCGAACAAGTTATTAAGAGAAACAAATTGCGAGCAACTACTTTTCGTTTATAATACCGTCTAACCGGTGGCGAATACTTCCAGATGATACTGTTGTTCTAACCCAATTCCGTCTAACTCGCGACGCTTTCCGCGCCGAGATTAAATCAGGAACTTCCAGCCGGGGACCCCGGCGCAAAGTGAAATTAGAATAATTTTATAAACTCGCGAATTAAGGCGAGGAGGGAGGAGCGACGACGTCATCGTTGTATAATGTCACGATAATTGTCCTTTCCTCTCTTGTGCCCGCGAGTTTCCAGACGCCGCGGCATTACACTTGGTTCCAACTTGAACACGGCTATATTGCGTTACAAGGGTTTCTTTCTTCTCCAAGGGGTCTTCTTTTGTCTCCCGCGATGTAATCTGGTTCCTTATGAATTAATTTCGACTCGCATCGAGTTTCCACCCGGGAATAACGGGTACGTGCAACTTTAACGACCCCGCGCTGTGAATAATTCTCCTGTAGTAAAGAATCTCCTCCTCTCGTTATGTACCCTCTAAGCTTACCGACGGGTATAACGAATTCGGTCGGGAAAATTGCTTGAAAGAATCATGACGTCGAATCAGGACTTACGTCGTTCGTCTGATGTGTCAAATAAATTTTGAACGGGACGTGACACGTTTAAACTTCATCTAGGTTTTCCTCGTTCTTCCTCTGACGTACGTGAAACGTGTTATTTGGTATAGAGGATAAATGATTGGAGATAGCGTGTGTATCGTGGGAAACATTGTCAGGCAAGTGGCGCGAACGACGGTGGAGATTCCGTTTAGTGAGTAACACGAATTTCGGACGTCGATCGTTTAATCGACGCCTGGCCACTAACTAGAGATTAGCGAGAGCGACGGTGTTAATGCGCGTCGGCATTAAGCGCGTGCTTAACGCTGCGCGCGAACAAAGTAACCTGACAATGTCCTACTATTACTAAAGGCAGCAGACAAAGCCAGAAAGCAATCCTTTTCCAGCTAACATTGTTAAATCCTCGAAAGCTTCGCTTTAAACAAAGAATGTTGATCGATTTTACAGAACATCTTTCAGTAGGAAATTTCAGAAAATATTATTGCATTTCTACAAGTTCTGCATTGAATTTAATTGCTTAGGAAAATTGTAACCATTTCTTTTACTTTTTTTTTGGAATAATTCTGGAGGATGGCTTCACGTAGGGTTCTGAATCAAAAACAGCAGGCGTCCGATTATAAGATTTTCTTAGCACGTTTCCGGGGCTAGCTGAGAAATTAGTTCATGCACGTGATTACTCGCAGTGGCACGCACGCCCTGCTCTATCGGAAAACTGTTCCAGCGAACGGTTTAGGAAAACGCGGGCCGGGTAAGGGGTGGCAGCTGCGTATTGTTCGCAACGGTGATTCACTTAAAAATGGGACAAATCAATCTGAATGGTTCAAACGCGAATCACGCACTTTGAAAGTTGCCTCGCTCCGGGCTACACCGATGCGCTAATTTTTCCGTCCGTCGCGTAAAAACGGTCGATCGATCCGCGAATCTCACGTGAAAGGGAAAGAAGAAAGGTCGTTTCTCTCTCGGCTCTCTGCAATTAATTAGAGACGAGTCTACATTTTTCCTTTCAGCGTACGCCTTTAATCATTCCGACGATTTCAGTCCCCACTGTTAGCGTCTTCCGTTTCTTAACGTTGACGAATTTCACGTAGGAAATAATATTCTTCTTTCCATTTAAATATATTTGATATTAATCTAAGTAAAACGAATTCCGTGACCTGAATATCTTATATTAACAGCTTTCAGTATTTAATTCAGAATTATGATTGACGTTTAGAAACTGTATTTTTAATTTGCGACTAATTGGTTGATTAGTTCTAGGGACCTTAATTATCAAATAACGATAAAAGTGTATTTAACAAGTTATACTCTTTTAATACATTTGCATCAACTTTTGTATTCATGTAGCAATATGGGAAATATCTTCGCTTATCCTTCATGCACAGTTGATAAATCGTTAAACGTTTCCTTGCGCTGCACCAGATATCCGGGAAGAATTTATCAAACCAAACGAAAGTAGGTAAAAAGCAAAGGTTTAAATCGCGAGCCCCTTTCGTATCCTTACGGCGAGATAAGTTAATGACACTTGATGCTCCCAAAACGGTGCCGCATTTACATACGGGTTAACCTCACCACTCGACCCGTTAAATCGCAACAGCACACCCTCCTCGTAATAAAGCGATACTCTGAAGGGTAGCGACGTGCTCGCATGTCAATACGCGTAAGTAGCTTAAGAAAAGCTCCGAACCTCTTCTATACCCCGTTCCCTCGATTTTCCTTCTGCCAAACTCTGCGCACAGAAATCGTAAACAAATCCTAAAATCGCGTTGTTTTAATCACAACGATTAAAGCGATGAGTAATTGTATTCGAGATTAGAATTCAACCGAGGTGTATATGTTTGCTGTTTAACGTCGCGATCGCGGAACTTTGAGTATATCGAAACATTTGTCTCTCAAACGACGTGAGTAGCAATTCTGCGCGAAAGCTCGTTGATTAGCGTCTCCGTCTCGAGTTCGAGTCACCGAGCAGGCGGCTCTCCTCTCGCAACAGTGTCGCCTCTGTTCCGTTCGCGAGAGAGCCGACTGCTCTGACGTTAAGGTATTTCTAATTTAAACGTAACTCAGGCAAAGAATAAGAAAAGGCACGTCGCGTCGTCGCGCGCTCTTCCAGTTTTAAGGCAGCGTTCACAACGTCGGCATGGGGCGGAGAACGATTCGAACAAAAATCCTTTTGTTTCCGCCGACATTTTTTTCCGCTCTCCCGTTCACGCCCACCCCTTTGCGTCCGTCGCAATTTTAGATTTCAACGATTTTTCGACCGAGGTTAACGATCCCCGGTAGACTCTTCTAAAATAGATTTTCAATCTATTTAAGAAATCTAGAGAGTATTAGATACACGATCATCGTTAAAATTATAAATATTATTTCCTTAAGTAAAAATTATATGATAAAAGTGATGAGTGAAAATAACGAATACTATAGATTTTCACGGGAGTATGAAGTGTTACTTTTTGATTCTTGTAAAGGGATCTGGTAAATTGTCAGTAAACGTGAATTGAATATCCCGGAAATAGTTCGTTTCCATTCCGCGCGCATCGATTCGAGATAGCAGCCGATAGAAACCCCTCTAACTCGCGGGGACGGCGACTTGTTCTCGGCGCGGAACACGCGAAACGCGGGGCTATTACAATTTCAAAAACGCGCCCCTTATCGCGGCGGAGCGTGAGGCGACTTACCCGGCTGAATAAATTTCACCCGTCCCACCACGCCTCGGGCGAGGAATCCATTCTTTTCGATTCCGGCGCGTATCTCCGTAGATTTCGGGAGATGAAACGCTCGCGATCGCCCGGGGCTGAACCAGATTCCTCCGGGGTACCGCGCGTTCGCGAGTAGTCTTCGCCGCCCGTAATGCGACGTCCTCGCCTCGTCGGAGATAATATCTCTTCGCGCGGAGAAATATCAATACCGGGAGAGAGAGAAAGCCAGCAGCGAGCAAGTTCTTTCGTTAAAAGCACCCTCGGAAATCAGCGGCCTGAATCGAAGACAAATTACGTTTGCTCGTGGTATCCATCGACGTGAGAGAGAAAGGGGAGATGGGGGCAGCAGGATGGGGGATGAAAGGAGTTCTTGTTTGTCTTCTTGCCGACAACGATCTCGGTATCCGGTTCGCCGGCTCCTCCCGGTTAGCATCGATATCGCTATTGGTCCTCGTATCGGACCCTTAATACCGTAATCTAGCTACTTCTTATTCCCGGGAAAATGCATGGAAATTGTTGCGCGGTACTCGTTGAACGTCGATCAGCGGGGGACGACGATCCCTTCGCGAGACGGTAATTCCTTGTAGGATAGGCGAAGCAAGAAAGGGGAGGTGCCCGGGCGCGTTCGGGAAACATTTCCGAAATTGGATCGCGTGGAACGTGGACAAGATTGCGCGAGGCATCGCGACACGTTGGATCCGCGGTAATCGATCACTCGGTGTTCGTGAGCCCCGGGGTACCGAGAAATTCCCCCTGGCACATCGGATTCCTGCGAGGAGAAAAATTTCGCGTGCCACGAACTCCGGGATTTCTCTCGGTGACAATGAGACGAACTGCGGGAGGAGGAGGTGTCGAACGAATTTAAACGAGAAAAGAGTCTCGAGCGGCGGTTGAGTACCAGCTATTGGCTAGCAATTTCCTTCCCTTGCCTCTCGAATTAAGAAAAATCGGTGAGAGGAGAGAAAGTCGCCGGGGAGTCAGTCAGATTTTTCACGGCGCGAAGTGGCACCCTCTGAACTCGAAGACGCGGAGAAGGGAGAGGTTGGATAGGCGGAGGACGGGCTCTTGCCAGGAGGGAAGAAGATGCGGTGGCAAGCTCGAACGTTCGAGGGAAAATAGGAGAAGCGGCGGTAGAAGATGAAGGAGGAGAAGGTGGGCTGGCGGGCGGAGGTGGCGCGAGAGGACCGAGTGTTTGCCTAGCCGGGGCACGAACCCCGTAAATAGAATCCCATTAAAGCCTTGACGCGTCGTCCTCCCGTACAGATATACGAGGGTGTATGTACGTGTGTACGTGCGCGCGGAGGTCCCGGGGATCCTTGGGAAGGGAAGAAACGTCGTGGCCGAACAACGGCTAGCCGGAGCCACCCCCTTCGATGCCGTGAGTCCGATAGAAACGAAAGCGGCGAATCGTGTACTTCGGACAATCCCCTCGCCCTTTCGTTTCCCTCGTTTCTTCTTTACCTCGCCGGCTACAATCAACGATGCTCGATTCTAATTGTTTAACCGGCTGCGAATCGCGCGCGGCACTCGTTTCATCGCGAGGCTGCCGCGTGGAATACGAAAGCGGCCAGAGAAGAAATTCTTTTCTTAACGTTCCACCCGGTTTTATTTATCTCTCATCGATTTTCTCGCTGCTACACATCAATTTCTCCTTTCAATCCGTCAATCGCCGTTCCTATTTGTTTAGCGATCTGTTCCTCGTACTTTCCGGCTTCGTCTCCGTTCTCGTTTCTCGTACTCGACCCTTTTACCCGATGGGACGTAGATTCCAACCTCCTCCTTCTCCCCCTCGGCGCTTCTTTTTGAAGAGAGCTTCTTCGTCGTCCCACGGGAATTCGTCGCGTACGCGGAAACGGGATGGAGAATCGTGCACGAGCAGATCGTGCATCCACGTCGCTGGAAATTGATCGATCGACTTAGCCACGTTTTCCCACGGGCAGTCATCGCAGCTCCTTCCCATTCCCGGTCCCATTCGAATCTCGAACCAGAGGCATCGTATGCGCGCGCGCGCATGCGCTCGCTCAGGATTCTGATTAATTCGACGTCTCCCATCGCTTTCCTCGAACGAGAATCCTCTGACGTTACACGACAGATGAGCGATGGATTGTTTAGAAACGGTTTTAAAACCGTTCCAGGATTACAGAATCCATATCTGTCTCGAAACAATCGCGATCCCCCTTACTACTAATTTACAAGCCTGTCCTCCATTATTCATTCCGTACCGGTACATTATTAACAGGTAACAATCCCCCGTGCAATTTCATCGAACTACACGGGAATCTGGCATATTCTCGATACTCGGTAGGTATCGAAAGTTCCGGGGCTTTGAATCTATAGCGGGAAGCTGAATAGGGAACACCTTCTCCCGACTTAAAATTCGAAAAACGGTCGCGTTCACGGATCGGAAAAGCGGCTCGCCGTATAATTCGCCACTAAACGGGGTTACGTAACGATCGGACGGGACCGTTTGGTCGGTATCGCGTGTGTGTACTTTTTATTAGCTATTCCGGCTCGGGGATTCCGCGCGGAACGATCCGTTCGAGCGGCGGTCCCGGGCCAAAAACGCACCGGTCCAGAGCGAAACAGCCCGGCTGGCGGATACGATCGTTTCCTGGCAAGAAGTCCGCCGCTACGACCACCGTTGCCGCTGCCGCCCCGCTGCCAAATCGAATTCCGCCGGGAGAAACGCCACCGCCTCCGTGCGTCTGTCTAGAATTTAGGAAAAAGTGGAAACGGTACGAGGCCGAAGGGCGGCCAGGCTCGGAAGGGGTTAGGGCGAGTGGAAGACGGACGGAAGAGCGTCGAAGACAAAGGGGCAACTTAGGAGTTTCGAGAGTAACGACAATGATGTGCAAGGAACCGTGAGGTGAACTTCGAGCTCCGCTGGAAATTTCGGTGCTTGCAGAACGATCGTTCGTCCGCTCGAGCGGTTCCGCTCGTCAACGGTGAAACACGCCTCGCCCGTTTCTCTTGCCTCCGGAATTTCGTTTATTGCGGAAATCGAACGAAACTTTTTTTCCCCAGAACTCCGATAGACAGGAAACGCGGCCCGACGGTTTATTAATAAATCAATCCGACAGATATCGATATTGCAAATATTATTAATATTTACATTGAACGTTTCAAATCAGCGATTGAATTTTTACTCGTTTCGCGGCGGACTTCGCTTGCGATCGGTAAATAATTTATTAACGCTGTTGGATCAATCGGAATTTCGCGTCACCTCGCCGATTGTTCGGTAACGCGTGTCGATTAATTAGGAACGCTTACGGATCGCATACTGATCAGGTTTAGAAAGAGGATTGTTCGAATTTTACACACGGCGACGTAACTACCGCGATCATTAACTGTCATTAACCGGCATTCGGTATTCGGCGATGGTACGATAGCGCAACAGAGGAATATTCATCGGGTCGTGCGGTATTTATTGTAAACTGCGGCCGGGACGATTCGCGGCCGGCAAATTGATTTCGCGCGATGACGCCCGACCGGATAGGAAAAGTGGCCCTTCCGGTACCGCTCGATGATTCGCGATCCAATTAATCGCGTCTTCACGTTTCCACGATTCTGGAAAATCGCGTCCGGTTTCTGCTTGGAAAAAGTCGGCCATGCGCCGAGCAAATTGACGCGAAGTTATTCGTGAAATTTGATGCTGTTACACGCGTCTCTCGCGAACAATTGAAATATACAACAGGAATGAAATAAAAATCTGCCGAGTATTTATGTAGTTCACGGTTTTATGACATTTGAAATTTGTTGGAAATTTATGAAAAGTTTGTTCGAGCCATGTCTGGTTACCGTGGGGAGGGTAGCGAACACAGAAATGGCAGGGGCGAGTCGAACACCGTTTACTTCTCGTGGCATGCGTCAATCAACCATGTCACGGGTGGTGGTGGTGGCGGATGGCAACGTAACGCGCCGTAGGAGAACCGTATGTATACGAGCCGTTTACATTATCATACGCCGGGCGCTCGCCGAGATTTACGTGTATTTACGCGCGTCCCTGCGAATTTGTCGGCGAACAAATGGGATAGCGGTTAAAGCGTCTCGTCCGGATATCGTAGTAGTAGTTCGCCGCGAACTATCAGAAACGTAGTTAACCCGTTATTCACTGCGTACCGGTTCATTCAAGCATTCGGTGAAATTGCACAGAAATCACCCATTCCCAGAGGCTTTGTTTCTTTCATTCGTATCTACGCATAAAGTCATCGTATAAGGAAATGAATTTTCTAAGTACACTATTACACGTTGAGCTAATAAAATCGTTGAAATTATATTTATCCACCGCGATGCGATATCGCACTTACATCGTTTCTCACGCACTGATCGTCGAAACCTCGGGAGGTAAAGTTCGCGGTATTACGAGTGGAAAGTTTCCGATCCAATCGTCATAGATTCAGCCGGCGGAATTCAATTTTCGAAGTTTCAGTTCAGGAGTGAGTCAGCAGGTACGAGAGACGCGGGTGGTTGACCGGAGATGCTCTCGAACGACATCCAGTTGAACCGGACCCCGATAATTAATATCCGTCGCTTGGTTTGGTCATTAATTCCGTGATTCCACACGTCAGCGGGGCGTCGTTACCGTCTCGGACGGCAGCTGGTGACGGTCAACAGCCAGTCTAAGAACTCGGGATATGTCCCCGTTAATGGCATATCTTTCGGTACCCGAAAACCCCGGTGCCTTGTAACGAGGGCTATTCGATAAATTCAATCAGCTCGCTATCGATCAGCGAACACCCCGTCGAACGAGTAAATCTGGATGCTTCTGGAATTGCTGGATAATGGGATTTGTGTGGAATTTAATGGAAATCCATTACCCTGCGTTATTCGTAATTAATGTGAGCCCGGATCGAATTGGCACCCGGTAAGCTATGAGCAGTCGCAGCCGTCTTGGGCGAAATTTTTCTCCGCGTGTTCATTTCGCGTGCAATCAATATTTTTCCTCGATACCTAAAAAGAGGAGCAGAATAATAAGAATTTTTCTATCCTACTCTGATCGTCGCTATTGAACTACGACGTATGAGACTTTTTCCCTCGTTGGAATTTATTACGACGGACATGGGGGAGTGGATTGGACCGAGAGAAAAAGCTGGATTTGCCCTTAAGACGGGGAAATTCGTGGACCGCCGGTAATATCGTGTTTTCTTCTACTGAGAAAGGCCGGCGAAATCCGTGTTTTACTACTAGCGAAATCGGCCTATATCGGGCCGACTTATCGCGTCGTTCGGGGGACGTCTGAGATTACCAACCGGAATAAAAGAACGTCGAAGATGGGAATCTCCTCCCTCTTTCATGGAAAATATTTTTTCTTCACCGGCGGCGAAGTCATCGGGGACGCGTGTTTAAACGGACGAACCAATCTCGCACTGCAAACAATATCGGGGATCGATCGTCCTCTCGAACGGTCGTGTAAACTGCGGAATGGGGATACTTCCCTTCGCGAAACATTTTCATGGGGGGCTCGATTTTACTTTCGCCTCGTACGATTCAATTTCGCCGTGTTACGTAAACTCGCGAGGATATGCTTCGAATCGAACGTTACGACAACCTTTATCGGTAATCATTCGAGATATAAATAATTGTACTTGACGAGACAGTCCGCGTCGGATAGGACTCGTCGCGATAAGAGGAAGGAACAAGGGGAAGGTATAAAAATCTCCGATAATTAAAAGTTCCTCTCGGGGAGAAGACACGCCTCATTAGCAGTGTCCGAGGGACTCGAGACGGGGGGCACAGTTGGGACTCGGTCCACTCGGGGGCAACAACTGATCATTCCTCCCCGTTAAGTTGCCTCTCGTAGGTCGACGCCGAAGACGTTAACAAACTCGACGTCTCGTTAGCGAGATTCGAGATCGCGTAAGGGTTGCCGGAGCGAAGTTCGGAGCACCCTTCCGATCCGGTGGTCCTCCGCGAGAAAATGACCAGGTTTTCGTGAGCCGGCACGGAGGAAGGTCATCGTTCCACGATAAATCTCCGGATCTGTTTCAGCGTTCAGGGGTCGTAAATTAATCCGTCGGCCTGACTTCTCCGATGCTTGATTCTAATCCGGTGCGGGTCTTCGGGGCTGGTTTCACCACCCCCCCTCTTCCGAAGGAAGTGCTCGCGAGGATCATCTCGGCCTACAAATTGGATGAGAAATTAATGGATCGCGAGGACTTCTTCTTCTTCTTCTTCCTTGGGATTCGTCTTTCCCATTTCTTCCTCCTTTATGCCGGCTCGCGCAGAGAAAATTGGGGAGTCGCCTCGAATCTCGTTCCGACTCTCGAGTGATACCCATCGAATTCTTCGATTGGATGAACAGAAGCGCTGGACTAACGATAGGATCACGCTCGCCGTTGAATCGAACCTCCTCTTCCGGATCAATCAAGTTCTCTGTTAATTCCTTTTCTGTTTTTGCAATCGCTCCCATCTCGACTCGTGCGGTACCTCCTCCGGTAGCACGATCACTGTTCTCGAATTTTCGGGTTTACGTTAATGCCTCGGCGAACGGCCGGGACATTACCATTTGCAGCGGCCATTAAACGTTAAAGACAGTTCGCCGGGTGATTGTCAACCGCCGGAAGGGATGGTTTAAAGCATGGCGCGTCGCGCTCGATCCCGACTCCTTTTTGTCTTCCGACGGCATTAATAATACATAGCACTGCGCATGGAACCAACCGGGCTGACTGGCTAGGCCGGGTATAGGTAGCCTGCTATGCCGCGCGAAAGCAATATCTTGTGCCATTAATATCCACGGAAGGATAGGGCATGCCTCCGTAGTACGCGGGCCTCGAATGCATTCTATTATACTACCCGGCCCCGATGCGACGTGTATATCGATATACGTACGGCTACGCGGGCTTCTCCTCCGTCCTTCCGCATTATCGACCTAAATCGACCATCCCCGTAAATAGAGCAGCGCCGCCGCTTCCTGAAGTCGTGAATCGGCCGTCGTTAATCTTCTTTGATTTATCGCCGATCGAGACTGATCGGGCGGGCCACCCGTTGCGTTGTCGAGTTATCCAAAGCGCGAGAAGACGCTGTTATCTCGGCTCATTTTTATATTGAATCATCCGCGAAACGATACGCGATATTAAGATGTATAGCTGTAAATAATTCTGTTTATATTCAAATGAATTTCGTCGAGGAAGTCATTGAATATTTTAATGGATTAATGGAAATAAAACTCGTTCCGTTTCTTTCTTTTTTTTTTTTTTTTTTCTTTCTATCGTGGTACCCGCTCGGCACACCGTCGCGGGGACAATCGTCGTCGAGTGAGGCAATTTAGGTAAACGACGACCGAATTAACCCCGCTCCATTGCGACCCGATCCCGCTACAAGCCATAGTATTTCAAGGGACACGGCGAACCGTGTGCCACCCTCCCCGCACGCGCTTTTTTCCCCGTCTGTAATTTTATTTCCAACCTCCCCCGCCAACCGACCTCGTTAGATTCTTATCGGGAATTTGTACGATACTTCCTATCCCTCGGCTCGTTTGCTTCGCAGTCAACAACGCGTTCGACGAACGATTCGCTAATGTCTATTGCTCAGCGTAACGGGCTACAGTGTCCATTTTAAATCACTTAATTCTATTAGTAAAAACGAGTACGTAATTCATTCGGTACGGAGAAAGGTCGCATGGAATTTAGTTAGGTGAAGCTTGTTTGCTTTTAGCTGTAGAATAACACATGATAGCAAATTTGGAGATCTCCCAGCAGGACGATTTTGATCGTCTCAAGTTTTGCGGGTAGCGATTAAACGTGATCGAAGCTACCCTCGAGATCGTCCAAGGGGAATTGGATTTTCCGGGAATAAGGGGAAGCTAGGACAAACGAGACCTGGTCCGACTGGTAATAAAGTGTCGTCGCGCATTGTTACTGATGCATGGAATATAAAGCGGTCGGAAGCGGCCTGAATATTTCCGCGACTCTCTGAATTATATGTCCCTTCGTACGGGAAAGATCATTTCTCGCGTACCAACCACTCCATCCTCAACCTCTTACGTCTCTTATCTATAACAGTATATACGGTGTCTATCTTAACGATAAAAGTGGTTCGCTCTTGATGAAGAATCCTCTTCATATAATTATTTAACGAATTCTCTCGATAATAAAAAGATTTCCAATTAATTTCTAACGGAAATGATTTTCAAATGCGGTTATCGCTGCGAGTGACTGTCAACCTGTCCAGGATATTCATCTAAACGTCAACCCGATTGTGAAACAGAAACGGTGTTTACCTGTTTCACAATTTCCCTCAGCCTTGACAGAAATAAATCTTCCAAACCCTCTCCCGGGTTGCATAAATTCGACGGATACGTTTTCCCGTGGAAATCTTCGGGAAAGTACGGCTTCCCGTGTTCCCTGCTCGAAAATAGTTACACATGTTCCGAGCGACATAACGTTTCAATTACGGGCCGGGTCTCGCGGAATCAGAATTCTCCTCGATGGCTTGAGTTATTGCGAGTATCGATCAACCCCTCGGGAAGAAGCAAACAGCCCATAGTTTGTTTGTTACCTCCGAGGTAAAAACAAAGTCAGCCGCGGGTTGTTTGCTCTTCGATGGGAAATACACGGCCGGCGGTGTAGCTAAAAAAAAGAAATGTTCACTTCTCGCGTATCGTTAAATTTATGTGGGATCGCGTATAGGTAATTAAATTTGTATGATAGACGGGCGCGCTTATAGATATGCGCGTGCATGCTGAACATTTTTCATTGGTTTTATAGTTATGACACGCAGTATTTTTCCCGATACGAAGGACGTATCGCGCAGACGGTAAAAAAAAAAAGGGAAGAACGAATGGTCGGCGCGAGTGCATAAATACGCCGCGTACCTGTTATCTGTCGAAAGCGTTTCCATGCGCTAATCGCGATTTTCGCTGATAATAGCGGGCCGCCGCGAATTTTCATTTGACGTCGGTCTCTGGTGGAACGCGAGTCGCACTTATCGCGCGCGAAGTGTCCTATCGACGAGCTGCAAAATTGGCGAAACGCCAGCCAGCCTCGTGCGTCGTTACCCCCCGTCGCTTGTCCCTTGTACGCGTGGCATTTAGTTAAAAAACAAAAAAAAAGAGTTGCAGGGGAAAAACAAGCGACAGGTAAAACCTCGGTGGAAGCGACGATGTTTTTTAATCTAATTTTTGTCAGCTTTCACATGTACTCTTTGGTTTTAAAAAAAAAAAGCCCTTAAGGGGTGTGAAGAGTCGAAAGAAAAATACGATGGATTGTTACCTGATAGAAAGGGGGGAAAGCAAAGGAGATCCAATTCGATACGGAACCGAATCGGGGAATGTATTTACGATTTACTCGAATTGCCATGATTGTTCGGGCGACTCGCCCGATTATTCCGATTTTCAGCAAGCGAAGTTTGCTTTCGGCGATCCGAACATTCCGTATCGTTATGGGACGGTGGTGGTGTCGGTGTATTGATGCAGCCGGTTAAACGCTGATTACCAGAAGTTTACAATATTCGTATCAGGTATTAACCTTGCACTTAATAGGGACGAGCTGTCCGCGCGAATAAATAGATGACAGCGCGTTGATTAGAGCCCATTAATCGAGACCGTGTCGCGTTTCTCGCTTCGGTAATTTTTCACCGCTGATCCGTGGCGAGAAATTGGACCGCCGATTCGGGCTCCGACACGATGCTGTTCCGATAGAATTTAACGGCATGTAACTGGACTACGGATTTTATGCATTGATAGAAAAATTTAATGTTCAGGGGAAATAAAAAATGATTTATTATTCCTTTGTACTCGAGAAATCACTATTTATTTTATATAATAATTTGATTAAATAAAATTTGTACGTATCAATTTAAAACTTGTCAAACAGAAAAAATTAATAGTAATTTAAAATTACAATCTTTTAATAAAATATCATATAAAGCGATTTTCCGTATTGGAATTGTAGAGGCATAAAAATCCGCAATCTGCTTATAACGACACGCAGGAGATTCCGTTTAATAGAGGAGCCGATGAATTATCGAAATTATCAGAAACCCTAACTGGAACCGAACAGCTGTGGGAAGTATGGGACGAGCGTTCCCGGACGGGATCGTCGGCATAAACGAAAGGGAGCTCGGAGTTAATCGTGATTCTAGGACAATTCCGAATGGATCCAGGGGTAATTTGAATAATTTTCAAATCCCGCGTGCCCCAATGTCGTTGACTTGACAATCTGCTGGTACGATGCTCACTTCCCATTATGTGCCTTACATCAGACGACGAACGCAAACATTTTTACCCGAATGCAAATGCCGTTCAATTCAATAAACGAGCAATCAATGTGGATGAAACTGTGTCAATGGAAATAGACGATTTCAAAGTTAACCTGCAGTTTCTTCCTGCGACAAGAGGCTGGCTGCTGGCACTCGTGCACGTTTTACCGGTAACTCGTGTTTACCCTGTGGCATTTCAAAATCAATTTGTCCCCCGCACCACTTCTCGTTCCTGTCAATTTGGCTTGTAAATGTCGTCTGAATATATTTCCCGGCGGTTTTTCCAGGATCAATCCCCCCGTATTCCGAATTCCGGCCGGCGCATCGAATGCTCTGACCTATCTTTCCGCGTATCAGTAACGGCTATTGCAGAGAGGAAAACGATGAGAGGTACTCCTCGCGAACGTGCCTGACTCAATCTCAGACCGCAACTCGGCATTACGACCTATAGATACAAGCCAATTTTATGGATCTTCCGAAATCTTAAAAAAAATTCTCTTAAAGAAGATTACATTATTTTCAACGTAAAGAATAGAAATCGATATGTAACACTGGAAAAAATGTTTCAATTAATTAAGAGACATAATACAATACTTTATGCTTAAAAAGTTGTTCGAATTAGACGGGAATTCTGACTCGACCCGTATATCTCATGCTCGACGAAGCAACCCCTCATTGTTACCCCGAAAACGATAAATTGCGCTCGAGCCCCTGGCCTAAGCGTTTCTCCTTCTGCAGGTCCGTTCGTGTTCACGCGAATTAAAAGCCGGCCCGGCGATTTTTACTGCAGACTCATGAACCGTCTACGCTCGTTCGTTCCATTCCCGTAGGTTCGCTTGGCTTTCTTGTTTCACCGACGCGACGCCGAAGATAATCCCGTTATTACGGAAAACCGTCGTGACGCGCTTTCATGTCGGGCTAAAATAGTTGGGCATCATCTCTAGTCGTAACTAGAGCAGTGCGTTGTCGTCCTCTTGGCATTAAATTAGTCTCTCTCTCTTTCTCGCCCGCTGTGCCTCCCTCTCTGTCGGCCAGCCGGAGATTAGGCTGAATCGTGTTTTTCTTTTGCTCCCGTGTCCAGTCTGATCCTCTGAGTAATTTCTGTACCCGGCTCGCAGTTTCGGACGAGTTCGAGGGTCATACGGACCTCGGAGCTCAAAGGGTGGTAATGCTCGGACACGTTAAGGGCGACGCTGTCAAAGTTAACGACGACGCCAACCGTATCCGTGGACACCGGCGCGTTCCAATTTCTTGGAAATGAACGACACCGGTTTCAACCCAAACGCTGAAGGCAGCGGTGTTCCATCAATTACGGGAGGACATGTCCAACCGGATCTTGTTACGAACGTGGTCCGAAATCCGCTGGTAATTAGAATCGATCGTTCATCTCACTTTCGGGTAGTAATCGTCAACTTTTGGTGATTAATTATATATCAACCCCGAGACTCGTGCAATGCTTGATCATCCGATCGCGTCGGGTTCAGTCTCACGGAGTAACAGAAATTAATTCGAACGTCGATACAATTGATTTAATACGTTGTACAATTTTCGGATTCCAATAATTGCGCAATAATTGGCGGCATCTACGGCCTGTACGGTTTCTTCGCAGGCCGTAGAAAAACGTCCGGCCATTTATCGGCGTCGATGGGGGCCGGCCGGGAGCCAAAGGGAATAAACAATGAAATTCTACTAAGCTCGAGCGGAGAAACGCGACCGTGTTGCTGCCGCTACGCTCGAGGGTCTGACGAAAAAAATGATAAATGTGGAACCGCGACCGTAACAAGCCCTCTCGAGGGGAGCCCCAGTTTTTAATTGCCTCGTAGCCGAGCTGCAACCCTCTCTCGCGCGCCCTCCTTCAACCCCTCTTGGCGAGGCATCTCCGCGAGCCGGGCGAACGGACCGCGAAGATTTATCGCAGCGGTTGTTTTTCCCGCGATGCGTTCGAGCGAATCGCTTAGGTGACACGTCCAGCGGCAGCGAACCGTTCGCTCGACCATAGCTTTTTCCATTCCGGCCCGTTTGATCGATCGCCGGCCGAGGATTTCGTGACGCGTTACACGTTTCGCTCGGGTTTATCGAGCTACGCGGATCTTTTTACGGCTCGCTAAGGATGTCTTCTTGCGCGACAATTTACCTCGTCGCGGTTCGATTTTCTTTTTTTCGATTCGTTCGATTATCACGCACCCGGATTACTGTCATCGGATTTAATCAATTTTGCCAATACTCTTGTTCGCAGAAATAATTTCCTTTTTATGTTGCAAGATAAGATACGTTTATATAGTTCATTCATGTGGATATGAAGCCTGTTGTACTCTATGTAATGTTAATTAATGAGGTTATTCCAGACGAGGAAAGGGGTAACAGACCGTGGGGAGGATAAAGGTCCTTCGCGTCTCGTTGAACCCGGGAGGGTGCAATCGAGGGAGAAAAACAGATGAGGAGGAGGGGATTAATAGATACGCGTGGTAGCACGGTTCGTTTGAGTTTCGTCGCGTCTTCGTGGCGCCCGACGCGATCGATCTCGTCTGGGAAGATATCTCCTCGTAAACAGCCGCAGAAACGCGAAGGGAAGAAGAAACACGGTCCTCCTCTTCGTCCTGTCGTCTTTCACCCTTAACGCCCCGGAGCCTCGTATAGACGCGCGGCGTGCAATTTTTTGCGTCATCCTCCCGCGCGCTATTCGCATCGTGAAAAGAAACCAGGCCGGTTTATCTCTCCCTACCGGATGATGGAAGTATCTCTGGTCCGAAGCTAGACTTCTCGAAACTTGCTCGAAGATGAATGCCGCGTTTCGAGACTTTGAAAGAGGCTCTCTCTCTCCTCGGTAGATACAGCGGCCGGGGAATACGTCGGGTAGGAAGATGACACTGGGAATCAGTGCGGTAGAACGTGCGCGGGACCATTTCCACGAGACAAGGGAGAGAATTCTTTGGAAGCTCGCGTGAAAGCATGCGTCACGTAATCGACAAGATCGACGTTCCCTACCGTCGAGAAAAATGATGAATGACGTCCGGACGTATCTCATTCGTATCTGCCGTTATCTCCGTTTCGCTAAGACGGATCGCTCGGTTGTCGCAATAACAAGAAAAATATGAGGAGCGATGTTTGAAAAGCTTCGAATCTGTATAAAAATTCAACGACCCGTGACAAAAGTGAGATCATTTCAATTCCCGCTGAGTCTGGATATTTTCCCGCCGCTCGCATTGTGTACCGCGCTATCGCGAACGGTCAGAGGAATTGAACGACGACGAACGCGTCGAATAATTCGGGGGAGGGGAGCGCGGGCGGAGGTGCGGAAAAGCGACAGTCGGTTTCGAGGAGTTTAGTCACGAGCCACTCGAACCATCATCTAGCTACCCCGTAGCCATCCCGGTACTCGTTACCATTGTAAACGCAGCCCCATCGGAGTGTTTATTTAGCTTAACACTTGCTAATGCTTCCCCCATGACGTTCCACGGACTGTTTATACTCCGGCAAGTTGTAACCGAAGGGAGAGCCACGCCGCGGTGCAACGAAAAGAACACGTACTATGGCTGTTGTTCTAATTTCGCTATTACGAAATCTACCTCTTCCGTCAATGTCTTTTAATAATCTGAATTAAAGCGAATTCGACATCCTTTCTTTTTGATAGTCGTAAAACTGAAGTCTTGAATTTCCAAAGTATTTTTAGTTTTATCTCGAGGAAAGTTTTAAACGATGAATTTTCTTGAAACGCGAAAATATTGTACGGCGATGGATAGCTAAATTCTTGAGAAACTTCATTACGTCTATTTAGCAGAGGATTAACTTATTTTTACATGATCCTGTAAATTCAAGCTCTATCTAAGAGACGAGGTTAGATGCGTAAGCTTAGAAAGCGAGGTCAAACAAATAATACGATCTAGGAGGGAGCAGCGTCGCCTAATAATAGTTCGGTACCGCGCTACCGGTTGTAATCTACGGGAAACCGAAATAGAAAGGCCGAAAAGGAGAACCGAGGAAAGAGGAGGAGACCGTTCACTCTCCCGTGGAAAGTGCAACAAAATGAACCGGGATAAAATTACAGGCGCTCTCTATTCATCATCGATCGAGTCGTTTCAATTTACCGTCGATCAACATCTCAGGCTATTTGACTTCAAATCGATTGCTCTTCAAAATACCCGCTACAGGAAACATCGCGTTGAACCAATGCGACCGCAACTAAAATACATATTGTTACATAAGTAGTTTGATAACTAGCATTTGCGAATTAAATTCACTCTATAATCCGTGGAACAAATATTTCGGAGACTAATTACTATACGTAGAGCGATAGCGTATAGATAATACCTAATCACGGTAGGTAGTTAATTCTGTTAATAATCATGAATAGAAACGGCGGTACACGCCCTGAAACACACAGACCGGCGAAGTTTACACGTAGACCGAATTAACATGCGGCATGACCTAACGAACCTCACGCGCGTCTGACGAATACCGTCCTAAGCCACTTAACATATTCGAAACTCTGCTATTCGACTGGCACCGCAATTATTGATGGAGCGTAGGAACAGTTACGAGCGAACCGTAAATATCTCGTAAGCAGAAACGGAGAGAAACGATCCATCCGGGTCGGTGAACCCAACGGGGATCGTCGACGATTCTTTTCGATGCGACAGATACAGAAAGTTATCGCGATCAGACCGACGGCGAAAGAATGCTCGCTACCGTTTAACGGGCTATTCTTTCGTCCCGATGGACACGTCGCCACGGCGCAAGAAACCGAATTCCAACTTTGCGGTGGCTCATCGCCGAGAATTCTTTCCGCCGCGTAATGAACTCGGCTCGTTTGCACGCGACTCCTATTCGTTCCGGCTAATTTATTGGGAGAATACCTCTTTCAGCGTCGACCAGCTTTGTCGTCGCGTCGTACAATGGCCCCTCGTCACGATTCACCTGAAAGTGAAATATGCGAGTTGGCGGAAGAAACGAGTCACGGAAATTGTAGTTACAACTTGTTTTACAACGCCTTTTAGATAAAATTACGTTGTAACGATAATGCCTCGATGATCCTTTGTATCGGTTCGACGTCTCGAAAAGGGAGTCGAAAGATTCCGAAGTCGCGTCATGGGAAATGGCTTGTCGGCTGCCAGTTTCGCGAAGAGCGTCGACAATTTCGATTTCCGATTCGCGAAAATCGCGAGAGCTCGGCGGTTTCCTTGAAACTTTTCCATTGATAGAAAATTGCCAAGATCTTCACACCCGGTCCCAGCGTTTCGCGTCCCGAAGGGCCAGCGGTCCGCGCGCTCGCGTTTATTAAGTGAATGGATCGGAGGCGTCGTGGAAAAATCAATCTCCGAGGTGGAGAAGTTGCCGCGTCTCTGGAGGACTCGTAGCGGGAACTGAATTTATGTAATTCGTGGAAGGAGGACGCGTTAAAACTAAACTTGCGCCTGGAGGTAATCGCGGGTGTCTCGTGTCAATGAACGCGCGAGGATTTAATAGACGCCGCGGGTGAGGAACAGAGATAGAAAGGGCAATTTACCGAAGGGTAATTTGCTGAAAAATAAACAGCGCTTTGCAACGGGAACAATAAACATCGCTACGTGATGCAAAGGTTCCCACAAAGCGTATGATAACGCCGCCGCTCCGATAACCATCCGCCTGCCTCCCTTGAGAAATGGCACGAAAAACACGTTATCGTTCCGCGGCAACGTTATCCCTTCGTAGTATCCATCGTGCGGCCTGTCCGCCGCGCGATAATTGAATAAACGCGGTTCTCGAGCACTTTTTCTATGTCGTTGCTGCTCTTTAAACTGGAACGTCAAACTCGAAGAAGAAGTCAATTCAGGTTCGGTTGTTGATAAAAGCATCCGGCGCCAAAGCGATGTGTACATTATTTACAGACGCGGGCTGGGATCGATACACAACGGGGCAAAGAATTCGGGGTGTACAGCTCGATGCCAGGGGAATCATCTAAAATCGTAGTAGTCTTCACTTGGCGATTCAATTTCAGGCCTCAGAAACGCAGTCCGCTCGTCAGGCCTATAAACACTTGTTCACGGGTGTAAACAACTTCCCGGTTCGTGTATTTTGCCAAGAGCCGGGCGTGGACACGGTGTACGTACAGTGGTTTATCGTTCCAGTGATCGTGAATTCACAGAGAAACAGGGAGAACAAGTAAATTTTGAACTTCGAGAAAACTCTTTGTACCAGCGAGATGAATCAGTAATAATACCCGGTATCATATCATTTATTTCACTGAAATATGTTTCATGTGAATTTTCCTCATCCAATTGATGTCAGAGGTAAAATTTACTTACATTCATTGTTACCTCCTTCGGTCGTTTGAATTTCTTTAAATCTCTATATATTATTATTATTATTTTTATATTATTTAATTTCGTAGATTACGAATTTCTCTCTAAAAATCATCGTTTATTTCCTAAGGGAGCAAATGGCTACTATATGCATTTTTGTGCTATAACAAAAAATCGTATTTGATGACATTAATATTTAGCAACAAGAAGGGGAGGAATGTTTACACGAGGATCGATCTCCGTAACGATTTAAACAGTTCTCGCGTGGTAGTTCCCCTGCAAGATTCTCGCCTCTAAAGTTTCTAAATCCGGTGAGGCGGAAAACGCGACACGAGTTTCTCAACAAGATCGAACGCCCTCTCGGTCTTTATTTCTTCTAGTCTGGCAAACACTCGACAAACAGAAAAGGAACGCGCGGCGACGCGTAAAAACCCGACGAAATAGGCGGCCCGAAAATTTCTGGCAGAAGTCAGACAGCTTAGGTACGTACGTAGCCGGTTTCGAGTGGCCAGTGACCCTCGGTTTTTCTAAGCTTCGGGCTGTCTTCCGGTGAACGAGTCGCGAGTACGTAGACTGTAGACATCCCCGAGCTGTTAGACGTCTACCACGATGGTTCTTCAATCGCAAAAAGAATTTCCTCGGGTAAACTCATGGAAATCGCGACGAGATCGTACGAAAATTATTCGTCGTCGAATATCGAATTTTTTATAAGACACTTTTCTTATACTTCGATGAGAAGTTTTTTGATAAAATCATTATTCATCGTTGCCAATAAAATACGAAATCACGTCGCCGTTGGATAAATTATGATTGGATAAGCTGCCCGAAAAAGAAGCGTAGAATTCGGCTGTGATTCGTGAGAATGCGGAACTACAAAAAAGGGGGCTCAGCTTAAACCGATTCCGGGGCGGCACGCGCTCTACAGAGAGATACATTTTCCTGGTAAATAAAATATCGTGGTGGATTAAAAGGAACCTGAGGGCAATTTATCGAACGTCGCGCTACAGTTATGCGACCCTCCACCCGGGCAACTTTTCTTTTTCCGTTGTTTTTCCACTCCGTCGTTGCTCACTGTTTTCTTCTTTTCCTGTTGTGCAATTTCCACCCTCTCTCACTCTCCTCCTCCTCCCCTTTCTTTCAGTGGCCGCCTTTAAAATCCTTCTCTCTCTCTCCCTTTTTTTTAATAATCTCAAGAGCCCACGGACTCGTAAATTATAGGATCAAAAATTGTGTCGGCGAATTATCGTGAAATTACGTGGTCGGCTGATACCGGTTCAGCGACGCAGCCGCGTCGGATTAACTTGGTAAGTAGATTTGTCGTTGTGAACGAGTATATCGACAACCGCGACGATGGAATGGGAAAAAGGCGGTACACCGACACCGTCGTACCGCGCGTCGAGTGACAGTTAATCGATAAGGACTCGCGTTTGTAATAATAAAGCGGACCCGTGATGAACTAAAAAAAAACAAATAATGATAATACGTCCGATCTTTAATCAGCACGTCTCATTATGTCAAAAACGGCAGATGCCTTTATTCTTGTGGCCGGCAGTGCATATTGAATGTAGTCGCGATTTCTATCTTGGTTTCCAGCGATTTTCCCAACAGGGAAAACGAAACGGCTAGCCCTGTGTCCAGTGAATTGAATTCGGCGTGCTGCCTTTTTAACCCGCCGCCTCACCAGGAAAATTCAACTTGAACGCGAAATCGATGCCAATTAACTGACGTAATTTCTGTCTTCGACTGTTGCACGTAACCGGTAATCTCGTTTCGAACACTCGCCCGGATCGCGACGTTTATCTCGAATCTGACTGTGCACACGCCGGTTTCCCAACAGCGTTTCCACGGGCTGATCGTAAATCGTCCGAGGGATAACCGCATTTTCTCTCAATTATTATAAACTTTGCCAGCCATGAAATAAATTAACCCGGCGCGATCGGTATTTTATACCGGCGCATGGCACCCCGAAAAAACGTAACGAGAGACTATTGCTTCTCGTCACGAGAACTTTTCGTAATTATTAGTTTACCAACGTAAATTAGATTAGCGTTAGCTAACATTATTCCACGTAGCGTTTCGAATTAATTTACATTGTAATTTACTTTGGTAATCGTCTTTAGAGTGAAGTGGTTAAAATTTAGAAGGAAATGGAATATAGAAGCATGTTTGCGAGTAATCAATTGATTGCGGGAATAAAGATAGAACTGCACGCTGAATCTCGTTAGCTCGCGTGTTCCGTCGCGGCAATTAAGACGAAAGACACTGGCAAGAAATTTCGTTCGCCCTCTGGGAAATAAAAAGGAGCTGGCAATTTCTCACGCTTAAGACATAAAACCCTGGCGTCGATCGATCGTCAACTTCTGATTATTGACAAGTACTCTGTCCTCTGATTGAACCGGTGTAACCGTTTTGATAATACACCGCGAGAAAAATTCCATGAACTTTCGCACCTTCTCGTAGTTTTACGATCCGAAACGCTGCGCGCGGGAGTAACAGAACGGAACAGGCCGGAGGAGTTTCGTTGCCGAAAAGTTGTGCCGGATTTTACGGCCACCGGGTAAGTTCGTGAAATTATCGTGAAACGAATCCGGCAACTTTTCCAAACAGGCGTCGTTCTGCTAACGATTTTCTCGCGAATCACGCTCGGTAACGAGAGTTCTATGGTTTCGATCGAGTTCGGTTAGGATTGTCTATCGAACGCGGTGCAATAGAAACCTTGGTAATATCGCTCAGTTATGGGAGGAATCGTTGAACGCTACATGAAATTCAAGGAGACGATGGAGTAATTTGAAGAGGAAAAAATGCAGCAGTTAATTAACTGGTAAATACCGGCGAAGGCAAATACGGTTTCGTAGAAAAATATTTAAGACTCGACGATGCGTTCGTATAACTTTTTGCACATGAAACGTACGCGTAATTCAATACTGAGAATGAAGCTTGTAGTTATGAAACGCGGCACAAAGGTGTGTGCAGTCGCACAGAATTATCCTCGATGCGGATACGATGCGCGCAGCCTGCATTAAATCGGGCCGCAAAGGGCGCGCGCAGCGTGAAACCGCGCGATATCGAATCTTCCGGCGCGCATCGAGAATTATGACGGCCATGGCCCAGGCCCGGAAGCTGGTCGATTAGGAAAATTGTCTGGGAACGATCCCGACGCGAGCGGAAATTGGAGCACGCGATGCTTACCTTTGTTCCAACGCCGGAATTATGGCTGTCTCGTTCCTCGCCGATGCTTTCAGGTTTAGAAACAATTTTTACGACCATAATGTGATCGCGTGTCATTAGCGTAGAGGTCGGACATTACGTGATCAATATTTCAGTTGAAAGAAAATATTTCTCTGGTGATTTTTCCGAGTACGAGCAGACACTTGATTTTCAGTGTACACACTGTTCCGGATTCGAAAGCGTCGATGACGGTGCCCGTAATAACAGGCAACGATCGAGCTGGCGGATTTGAATATCGTCTAGCGCACGGACAAACGATTGCCAGCGTAAATCAGTTCGCTGTCGCGATGTCACGGTTGAAAAAGAGAAAGGCACAGGGGCTGAATTTCGCGTCTGTGGGTTTAATGATCACGTTTGACGTCGCGTGCGCTGTCAGGACGCGACACGGCGCAAACTAGGCTGCCGCGACGATACATCGATAGAAACGTTATTCCTTCGGTCCCATGACGGTCGCTTTCAACCCAGCGACGAATCAAATGTGGGCATTATACGTGATCCGTCTGCGTGGAATCATGAAATGACTGGACGTGCAACATCCATGCATTTCATGGATCAGAGGGTTGATAAGGCATTCAATAATCGTGTTATCGTAATCGTAAATCGTGTTATTTATGTGTTTCTAGGCTAACAAAAACTGAATTGTAACCCATAAAAAATTGATTTCGAACCTACGGTATTTTGTAACCGGCCTACGTGAACAAAGAATTCTATTTCAACGCGCTACATCGATCGCTCGCTTTTATCCGGCTCTATTTCAAAAAATCGCTTGTTAAAACATAAAATTTTTATACAGGGTGTAAACCTACAGAGTGGTAATATTATAGGAGCATATTCTACAGGCCAAAATAAAACAAAAAAGTGAAGAGTGGCTAAATTGCGTTCAGGCCATCATTAATTAGTTATTAGGAAATAAAAATTGGCCGTTTTTGCATTGCTATATGAGTAGAACATACATGCATATTTTCAACCCGATCTGGAGACTTTCAACTTTTGCCAAATTTTTTCAAATTTATTCCCAGTGGATATGTATGCGCAAAATCAGCTAATTTTTAATTGCCAAGAACTAATTAACGAAGGACCAAACACAGTTTTGTCACTCTTCATTTTCGTTTTATTTTGAGCCATATATTACTCACTTGTACATTTATACCCAGTACACGCCACGTATTCACGGTTAACAACATTTAGCCGGGTCTGAACCATGGTTACGGTATTGAAAATCATGTTTCGGAGTTTCTTTGGGACGAAATGTAATAATCGTCAACGGTAGCAAGTAAACAACGGTAGAGGGGAGCAAAAACGGAATCCAGCGGACGAGGGGGTGGATCATAGGGTACGAGACAATCAATTATCGAGGGGGCGAAGGTTGGGTCGGGGATCGGGCGGTCGGGTCGTATGCTTAACACGAGGTCGCGCCTCGTCACAAGCCGTCGGTGCACCGCGGGAACTATGAATCAAGCAGCGTGGGCGGTTGCCGCAACCCCCGCGTTTCCAGAGTCAGGGCCGCCTCGCCGCGCGCCGCCGGCTCGAAAACGACCAGCCGCCATCGCGTCAGCCCGAGGGGCGAACGTGGCAACGCGCTATTTGTTATTTTGCTCTTTCGGCGACGCGTTCATTAATCAACCGCCGCCGCTCTCTTTGCCGTTCTTGGTCGTTCAGCGTGTTTCATCCCCTCGTAGCGGAGCCCGTGACACGCCCGCTTGACTGACAGGCCCCGCCGCCGTTATTTTTTTTTCCCTCTTCCCCCACCATTTGTTAGTCCTTTTCTTTGTCGATTCTTCCGCGAATTCCATTCGATGGACGCGAGAGTATTCGACTATGAGATTCTTGGCATAACTCCCTCGTTCGTTCGAGGTATTGAAAGCATCGATCGTTCGCGAAATGACTTTCCTCTTTCTCATTAAATTATGAGGATATTTTAATGCACTGAGACACGTTCGACCCTCGTCTAACTTCTCTGCTTCCCTGCTCGTCCGACGGACCCGTCAAACCTCTGGCTGTCATCATCGGCGACAATCGCAACCCGCAATTCCAGCATAAATTCTGGAATTCCGGGGAGCCTCGATCGGTCCCTCCCGCGAGTGCCATTTAAATTTGAATTTCGCCGTCAGCTCGCACGGACTAATCGTTAAATGAAGTTTCGCAGCGAGAGGACCGCACGCGGACCGAGTCCGCAGTCCAGCGGGTAACATGGGAATACCGTGAATATCCAGAGCTTTCGCCTCTTTCCATTCGTCCCCGCGACGCTTTGCTCGTTTTGCATCTCGTGTGCATTCCTCCTATCTCTCTCCCGCTCGCCCTTCCACTCCTCCTCCTCTTCTTTCGTCTCGGTTTTTCTCGATCCCTTTTAGCACCGGCGTCGCGGCGCGGCCTGCCTCATCGTACGGTAACGCGCACATACGTAACCGGTTAATAACGAACAGAGAACGCGGCTGCAGCGCCGGGAATCAGACGCGAAATCCTCTTGCCTTCCGAAGTGAATTTCAGGCATTGGTCGAGCGACCCGGGCCCGGCTTTCGACTGAACCGCTTTCAGCCTGGACGCGTAAAAGCACTTTAGCCATGGGCTCGAATTAATATTCCCCGCGAACTTAATCCGGCCGGCAACCGCACGACAGTGTCCGCTTTTTCAGATATAGTCGCCCAGTCGCAGTGACGGAGCATGTTATCAGAACGCGGCTTCTTCCAAGAAAGATTCACTGGGCCACGAATCTACATTAATCAATATCCCCTTGAATTCGGATCTTATATTTAAAAATGTATGTGATGATTGTTTGTCACACATTCGAATTGCGCGCGTATGTGAGTGAGAACCGATATGTAGAAAACCGACGTAGTTAGTCAGTCGTTACCAGTACTACCTTCGAGTACGTTCGATTTACTGTATCGTTATTAATATGTAGAGCATTGTTCAACTTTAACAATGTTTCACTTAACAAATATGTATTTAGTTTAAATCCAACAGTATGATATTACTTTTAAAGGATATGAAATAGTTATCAGTGGTGCAAATGTTCTTCGACGATTAGGAGGATTTATACGAACATAAGTTATTTATTATCGAATGTTTCCGCAAATAAAACCGGAGAACGTTTTTGAGGTCAGTTTTTCCCGGCTCGCTAAGGTAGGCAGCTGGCCCGGAAATTGCCAACGTCATAATTAATGAACGACGCCTCCGCGTGTTTACTCGCCGCCGCGAGCCAATAAGAAATTATTAACTTCGGTCGCGGTATAGCTACCGATAAAAATGCAGTTGCTCTACAACGTAACTAAGTTTCCCGTTTCTTGCTCGATGGAAATACGTAGTCGAAAATTAATTCGCCGCTTTGATATATTAATGACTAATCAATGCACAGTGTTTCACTGATAACATATAATAGT
>SHCU01000020.1:196220-213964 GCA_004307685.1 Ceratina australensis
AATGAACGACGCCTCCGCGTGTTTACTCGCCGCCGCGAGCCAATAAGAAATTATTAACTTCGGTCGCGGTATAGCTACCGATAAAAATGCAGTTGCTCTACAACGTAACTAAGTTTCCCGTTTCTTGCTCGATGGAAATACGTAGTCGAAAATTAATTCGCCGCTTTGATATATTAATGACTAATCAATGCACAGTGTTTCACTGATAACATATAATAGTATTTCTCTTTAACGTCGTTAATAAACGTCTGACTACATTATTGACCAGACCAAAACTGTTTGAATGTCCGTTTTCTTCATTTTTACATTTGCACCGCGTCGAGGTTTTGTCATTGACTCGTACTACTTAAAACCGTAAGTCAGGGCGGGCAGAAAATTTCTAAGAGAAACGGCGATGTCGCACGCCACTCGGTGCGACATTAGTCCGTGAAATCTCGAGACTTCGCAGATCCAGCGGCGGATATACGAGCGAGCGGAACGAGTAGTAGGAAGAGAGGAGGATTCGTACGCTATTCGCGAAGGATCGCGGCGGCACACGGCACGGCAAATAGGAAGCCGGGGCAAGTTTCGAGTAACGTCGGCGGCGGCGGCGACGACATTGATGGAAACGTATTAAATGCCCGGAGGCGTTCTCGCCGCGACGCGGAACGTCGCGGATAATTCGAGCGTCGCGTTTCGTTTCGGGTTCTCTCCCCGGGGAGACGGTGTAATTACGCCTGGCACGGCACGGTATAGCAGTCGGAACACAACGTTACGGGAAAAAATGTGTTACGACGGAGGAGGGGGAAAGAGAAAACGTCGCGAGATTGCGGAGCCCGCGAACACTCCTTAACTATTGCAAATTGCACGCTGAATCTCGCCGCGGATCCCGGTAACGTGAAACACCGATTAGGATCGGAGTGGCTCGTTTATTTCGATAATTCTTCGCCCTGTCCTCGGTACCAATTCCGGCCCCGGGTTGATTAATTACCCGCGTTCATTCGTCTTGCCGCCAGCGTTGTTTCCTCGAATCCACGTGGACAAATCTGAACCGTAGAAATTATTCCGTAGGCGCAGAATTAGCATGTGATAAATATCCGTGCGTGCCGGGTTATTATACGGCGCAGCAGTTGGTAACGTGCAAACGAAGATGGTACAAGAAAAGATTAGCAATAAGAACGGAGCGCGAGGGTCACAGAGGGTCAGTCTCAAAGAGGAGCGAGAAACGGAGCGAGCCGCTATCCATTTTTATCCTTTATATTCGCGGCGCACAATGGACAAGCTCGAGGCGCAAGGAGGAGGAGCGGGTTGCGGGTTCTAAAATTAGAATTCACCACCGACCCACTTTGCCCACCCCCGCTTTTGATCCGGACCCAATTTAAAATGGCATCGCGATAGCGGGGAACGGCGGGTCAAACGCGAAGGGCGAGGCTTCGAATTCATCGCCGCGTCGGTTCTTACGGAGACGCCTTTTGCTCCTTGCCACGATTATTATTATAAAATCCCGGGTAACGAGAGGCGAGCGTGTGCGGTAGTCGTTACAGCGGTTGGTACCGGGCAAAGAACCGGCCGCCGTCGCGTTATTATTATTCTCCGCGGTCCTCGGCATAATGGAACGGCCACATTCTCATTGAACGTGTTCGGCCGAGAACTTCGACATTTTCCACGGGAAATACATACGCCAATATGTCCCTAAAGGATTCCTTCGTTCGCCGGAACATCTTTGCCCAAGACTCACTGCGTTTTCTCGGACTTTGTAAAATAAATATGCATTCGTTAAATACATTTGATATTCGAAATAGAAGAATTAACGTAGCGACAAAAGGCGAAGGGTACAAGCGATTATTTAGCGTCTGTCGAGTAATCGTACTTGGAGCAATGCGCTTCAAAGTTGATCGACTTACAAAGTCGTTGGTATTCGATAATCCGGAAGGTTGATTCTCAATACTGTCCGTGGAAATACAAACGGCTTTGACGGGAATCAATAGTTTCGGGTATCTGAAAGGGGAATAGCTACCCCTATACGATTCCTCAAAGCGAACTTCCGATATTTTTCATCCAAACGGTCAGCTATGTAGCAACCGAAAGGGAACAGGACGTAATCCTTTTTTTTCTTTTTCCATTTTTTTTATCACCGACGGTCCCAACATTTCGTGGTCGAGCTTAAAACGTACAAATATTTGCTCTTCAGCATTCCTGTTGCGAGAAAAGGAGAAACTTTTAAATATACTCTTTTTGAATCTTTACTGTGTACATGAAATATGCAAGGAAATTCTACCAGAACCTCTTTCAAAAGGCACCTGTTCTGATTACACTGGTAATATCATTATAAATTTAAATATAAAGTATTCCACAGACGTAATTATAATTTTTTATTCAAATTTAAAGTCTCTGACAGTAATTATTGACAAAACATGATTACTCGTACATGGAACACAGTCTCGGTCAGGGATTGTATAATTTAGGACACACACTGCTTCATAGAGTCATTTCCCAGCCAGGAGCGGGCTCAGTGCGAGCTCTCGAAAAGTTTATTAAAACTTCCGGCCCGAAATCCGGCCGGAAGTTTCTCGCGCCGAGACTTGGAGACACGTAGCCCGGGACGGAAAGTTGGGAAAGTGACCGCTTTAAGAATTCTCTTTCAAACCAGCCCAGATTTTACGTCACGAAATTTATTGCGCGCTAGAATTTTCCCACGGCCTTCAACTTGTCGCTTAATCACCTATCGAATCTCCACGGTCGGTCTGACATTGATCATTCCTAATACGTCCATGCAAAAAAAATATTTTTTATTTATTTATCTATTCTTAAATAATTGTATTTGATCTCCTGGTTAATGAAACGAAATGAATTATGTTTAATTGTGAAACGATAATTATATTTTTCTTAACGATGCGTGCATCATGTCTGATTTCAGTGAGGGAGGTCACGTTATCCGAACTCAGGGACTCGATAGCGAGGTTACGGGAGAGGGTGAAGCTAGTATGCCGAACGAGGGGTTCGCCGCCCCCAAGGGTGCACTGGCTGAAAGACGGAATACCGTTGCACCCGCGCAGAGGCCTCAGGATTCAACACAAACGGTGAGTTTGCTCTGACTACTTTCAATGAGAGCCACGAAACGGCCGCACGAACACGCGCGCGCGTGCGTTCGTCTTCGCCCCCGCTTGTTACTATTTATGAGCAGAAAATACTGGGTTGGAAGAAGAAAAAGAAGAAAAAAAATGAAGAAACTCGAACGGAGGGCGTTTTGAAAAATGTGTCGAGCATAATGCGCCGGGGGTGTTTCGCGTGTATCTGAAAAAGCCGCGCGAGTAACGAGTTGTCGCGAAACTATTCATTTGCTGCGCGCAAACACGCCAGCGCGGTGGCCCGAGTGAGTAACCTCTTAATGGACGAATCGAACTCGAATTCGAAAGCGGGAGGCCGTGCGAGCGGGCAAACGCTCCCTGGTTTTATTTATACAGCTGGGATGGGTGACCGACAAATTCGCCTGTTCTCGGACTAATTCGCGATTAACAAAGCCGTTTCGTGTTTGGCACCGATCGCCGCGCGGACCTACTCGACCGGAACCTTCACCCGGCGTTCGTTCTCTCGTTCGCCGTTCCTTCATCTCGATTCAACGAGAAAAGAAGGTTTCTAATATCGCTGCCAAGAATAATACTCGCGTGTGACATCGATTTCTGGCCCTCTTCTCTCGGTTGGTCGCGTGCCTACGTGCAATCGATCGTAAACGACATAATCGCCATTATTACGCTCGATTTCTTTTATTGCCACTGTCGTGGCTGGAATCCGCGGCCACGGAAAATAAAAGGCGAACTCTCGAGCGTTTCACTTGAACCGGATCCAAAAAATTTTTATTCGCTTCGTCGCAAAGAAGACCTTTTCACGTTTCATTCTCCCTGTCCTCTATACCCGGGAACCACTCGTGAAACTGCGAGAGAAACCGATTGGCAGCTTATAAATCTTTCCCTACTCGGTTCCTTCGATCTGTAGCCACGACTCTGCGGAGCTATAATAATAATTTCAGCCGGCCTTTCGACCGGATTCGTTATATCCACGGAGGAACTATTACAACGAACGAGTGTGTCAGAGAGAAAGAGAGAGAGGCGGCGAGCCTCTTCCCTCTGATACCTCTGATGACTCAACCGTTGGCAAAACTCTCCGCCGTTTCTGCCTCGCTACTCTTTAAAGACGATGTATCCGTGTGCGTGCAACGACTTCACGCGCCGGCCCGACACCGGGCATATTGTTGATGAAAACCGTGCGCTTTCGTTTTTTTCTCTTGAGCGCGGCGAAGCCTGCACACGGTTCCATCCGGGCTATCCTCTTTTCTCGGAACAGCCCGTGCTTTTCATATTCCCTCGTAACAGTGCGCACCTTTCCGCGATTATCCCTCGCAATTCTCCCTACTCTGCCACGATATTTTGTAAACCGTTCGCCTTTGAGAACGTGGAAAGCTTTTGATGTTACACGCCGAGAATCGCGAACGTATCTCTCGAAGGAACTTTTAATGGCGATGTGTAATTAGGCGGAGATTCCGTTTGACTCAATGGAGAATTGACACTTGAGCACGTCGACGCACTCCCTCGTCGGTTTTCATCGAATTTTTAACGAACATTTCCGCGTAATTAACGAGTAAAAAAATATCGATTTTTTTGTTTCATTTCATGAAAAAGTTGGTATAGAACGCGTCGGGTGAAATGTGACGGAGGAAAGTAAAATTTCACGGCCTCTCGTGCAGAAATCCCATTAATTATTAAATTAATTGGCGCATCACGCGGAATCTCTCAATCCGGTATCAGGATCAATCGGTATCGCACCCTCTGATCAGGGATTTACAATTTCATAAAAGAACTAATTTCATCTTTCGATGAAAGTATCAGCGAGTTTCATTCATTTCTGTATCTATTGATATTTCAAGTACCATCACATTTCGCGAATTAATCAACAACCCGTGCCGGGAGTTCATCCGGTCGTGCCCGGTCGGAAAATCGGGAAAAGCCTCGAGCTAACTAACCTCGCGGATACTTCGGCTAAAATGTTCTATAACGCTATGAAAAATGCTACGCTCGAACGGAATCAGAAGTTACGGAATGTTGAACCGCTTGGCCGCTACTCAAGTCCGATGATTTAATCCCATCGGCATTTAAACAGAAAATTCATCGTAGATAAAAAATATTCTTTTCCCAAATACTTCCAAGTAAAATAGCAGCCCGCCGTCGGTTCTCGTTTATTTTATTTGATACGTAACGAAGTTAAATATAATTTGCCGCGACCTTTTCTACGAAATACGCGGCCACGTTCGTGATAGACCATAAGAAACGGTATAAAGTGATAAAGGAGAAATCTCGCGACGATGTTTCACCGACAGGACATCGTGAAACCAGTCCCGGCACTCGTAATTTTCAATTACTGTCTGCGACACGAAGCGTCGGAAGCCCGTTATTTCCGCCCGAATCACGAGTCCGGGAGTCGTAAAATCAAACGTGTCCGCGGCTCGGTCGCGCGCGTAAAATCGCCGTCTCCGAGGCTTATCGCGTACGAATTTCTCAATCGCGAGATGACATCCTATCGAGACTTCAGGCACGTGTACCACGAATACTTTGTCCAGCCGGGGTGACTTTGACGCCGCCGTGCGACAGAATCACAGTTCTCTTATTCCTGTGTAGTTTCTGACCGTTTCTTTGGTCCGTGGCAAGAAATTTTGCCGGGAGTACCGATAGAAAGCCTTGTGTATTTACCTTAGGTAAAAGCCACGGTGGGCGAGAGAACGAAAACGCGGGCGGAGGTGCTGAAAGGAGCCCCGACGTTGCCTCGCGACATTAATTTTCCACGAGCATTCAATTAACTTGAAAGCACCCGACGCAGCTCAAAATTACGCGTCAATCGAATTAAGCAATAAACAAGTTTGCGTAGCAGCGGTGACGCCTAAGCTCGCGCGGGTGCTTACCTGCCTGTGCTTACCGCGTACAACAACTGCCATAATGGCACTCTTGTCTCGCCTTCGAAAACTGTGATCAAAAAATTTGTTCACCCTTAAATCACTGGTTTCGTAGAAAATACTCGCGGTTATTAAACGAAAGTAACCCCTGCCCCGGCCCACGTCTCGATAATCGTGTAACTTTTTATAAACATCGTGAGTTTCTCTTTAATTTCAGTTGAACGTCGATTAAAATACCGAAACTTTGTCAAGTGCCCGGTAACGAGTCGCAAGTTCTTTTTATCGAATAACTCGAATCAGATTCTGAATACTTTTTACCGGCCAGTGAATAAATTAAACGGGGGAGGGTAATAAAACGCGTGGCGAGTGGGGGGTGAATTTACAGAACAAGATTGGGGTAACGTATCAGTGATTAATCGAAGGGAAGAGAATTGTTGATCGGTGGAAGAGAGCCTAACGTAGGGAACGGTTTGTTCGGTCGGTTGAAGTTTGATCAATGCCGACGCGTTCGCGGGTGGCAATTATTCGAAAATTATCACGTTCGTGCGTCGTCGTTACGGTTGAAACCGGTGTTCCCCGGGCGTTTATTATCCGGCCGGCAGTAGTTATCTCACTAATTTGTCATCCGTAAGCACCGAGAGAGGGGCGAGCGTCGGCTGACAAAAGTGCACCGTCGCGTAAGAGCCCTTATCGAGAGTGCTTCCGCGCCGCGACGTTCTTTACGCTCCCCCACCCGTAAATTAACGGGGCAAATGTTATAATTGCGACTACGGAAACACGCTAACCGGGAATTTTTCTTTCAACCGTTTCCCGCGTAACCAATACGCCAACTGTGGAGTTCCACGTTAAATAAATGGCATCAATTAAAAAAAAAATAACACTTCCTTTTGTTATTGAAATACGGAGCTTTCGTGCGTATACAATTTTTCTCTAAATAAATAGGCAATCTGGTACAATATAAGTTTTAACAATAGGCGAAAAAGTTGTATTAGCAAACTGGAAATAGAATTTCCTGTAGTTCCGTTGTTTGTAATTTAACTTCCTCGAATTGCTGATTCATTTCATCCACAGTTCCAACGTTTTGTTCTAAATTGAAGATTAAAGCACAGCTATATCGTATGTATCGTTTCATAGAATCGAGGAGTTTCGAGACTCTTAGAAATCGAGGTCGAACAGCACGAGTCTTTCATTTTCTAGGAATAAATGTATCGTTATCGAATTTCCATCGATCCGGTAGACACGACGGTAAGCGTTACCTGACGCGGTGCGCCGTCGCATCGATGCAGGCTATTACGTGATTACAGGTTTGCAAAACGTATTTCAGTTTCCGGACGTCTACCTTCGGACGCGCTCCAGTCCCTTTGAAACAAACTTGTACAGTTGCCACGGAGCGGTGGAGGTTCTGGCCAACGCGAAAAATTAATGGAAAAGATCCTCCGGGTTCGTTTCAAAGCAACGAGCTGTTTCGTTGCGAGTCGACGACGAAACTTTCACAACGGTATTAGTACTTGCTAACGGAGTCGCGGTATATATATAATTGCGATAAAGTAGAACATAAAAATTGTCCTTAAACGAGATTAGACCGCGAGTAAAGTTCGCTGGTCCGTCCCGTCTATTTTTACGACTCGTTTCACGTTATCGAGTCGTTTCGCTCGTGCAGAAGGTATACTGCAGTAACAGACAATCATAGCTTTAACACCCAAAAACTCGAGAAACAATGAAATTTATATATTCTATTTAATTTCAGTTAACCGATACGAATGTGCAATGATAAATCAATCAGAATTGTATTATGATATAATTATTTTACTTAGATTATGTTTCATGTGAATTTTATATTTGATAGAGCATGGAAATTTAAAGCACTCGTATATTTTAACGCTTTTCACTCGAGAGTTTATTCTTGGTTACCTGGAAATAATTATTTCTGTAATATATTTATTGATTATATTATATATAATTATCATAAAATATAGATATTTATAATTGTTTTATAAAATAAATATCACACAAAGCTTAATGTTTAATAAATTTTCTTCCTCGAGATAAAAATATATGAAATAAAAATTTTACAACTGGATGTAAAGTATTAAAATAGTTTCATTCATGCTCTCAAAGTGATAATAGATACTACAGAAACGTTTTTTATACTTTATGAAACGGTCTTCCGGTTGACGCGAGACACCTGGTATAACGGATGATTCCATACCTCGGCGTAACTCGTATAAATCCATTTACAGCGGACGATTCAATTCCATTATTTATCATTCGTGCTGATTTCTCGGAACTCCAACCCGGGTACTTAACTCAAGCCGTGATTATCCGATGAAAACGAATCCGCGGTTCATTCGTCGGATATAATTCAATATCGACAACTATTAATATAGCTCGCAGCGCGAGAGGAGGAGGAATGCCTATTAACGTAGAATCCAAGCATGAAATCCTCGTTTAGACATTAATAAATATAAAGAATCGCATCGCAAGTCGCGTTTAATCGAAATTTTTTCGTTACTCCCTGCTACCTCATTATTACCCCGTGACTCACCTGAACTTATTTAACGATAATTAGTATCGGACGCACAGTTGATTAATTACACGAATTGCATATAGAAAGTACTCCTGCATTTTATATCAAATACATGGATGAATATTAATAGTGTATTACGAATCGAGAATAATCAATTCGCGGCGTATAATATCGCGTAACGGGTGGAAACCGGCCAAAAAAGATCGTATCCGCGGGGGAATCGTTGTGTAACCGTGGCGCGTTTCGTTCCGAGGGCGGTTTTCCACTCACAAATCTCCCGGACGACCATTGAACGTGCCTCTTACCTTCTGAAACTCATCCCCCGGCCTGGCTGGGAAAGGTCTTAACCCGGGCGGGGCGCGTTCGTTGCTCGTTACGACGGAACCGTTCGGTTCGGGTACTAGCAGGCTCGGAGTCTGGCTGCTGCTGCCGCTGCCGCTGCCTTGTACGTGCTACCCGACTAGGAAAGATTGCTGGTAATAAAATGTTAATAGGTTAACGAGCGGTAACTGGATCCTCTCGGGGACCGTGCAAACAGAGAACGGCGCGCGTTATTGCCGCCGCGGATCCTCACCCCCGTATCCCATCGCCGGGTTGCCCTCTCTTTCAACCCTCTGTTACGCTGACTCACCTTCGAGCTTGTAAACTCGTTGCCTAATGAAAATTAATAAATCAGCGGGAGCCGCGCCCAACGTGAATCGCGCGGCACCGACCAGACACGAAACCCCTTTTTCGCCCGCTTATTGAATACGAAATTGCCTCTCCGAGTCTTACGCGACGGTCAAAGGGAATTCGAAGTAATTAGCGACCTGGTTTTACCCCGGATTTAACCCCCTTTCACGGCGGGAGCGAACAACTTTTACGCGTTTCCGGATCACCGGATACGCGTGTAATTTCATTCGCGCGTTTATCACGATTTTTAACCTCCCCTTATTTATTCAACGTATTCGAATCAGATCGATCGCCACGGCTCTCGTCGGTCTGTCACGCAGCCAAGAATCGTGAGAATAATGGAGACAGTAAATCCGTTAACGAAGATGCGAGGTAGCAAATTAATGTAAATAGTAATTAACATAACAGAAGCGATTATCGCTGGTGGACCGGGTTGGGGGAATTAATTGGCGACAAATCGCGTGGCGTTATCGGCATTCGCGGACCATAAAGAATATCGAAAGTGCGATATCGGTACGAGTTTTCGCAGAAATTTTCGTCGTTTATATTTAGCGACGACGTATAGCATTGGAACGAGAGTAGCCCACAAAGCTTCCCGCGGTAGAGGATACGGATCGTTTTATGTTCCGATTCGTTCGAATTCATTTACATCCGAATGAATAATGGACCGACGAGCTACTCGCTCTCCGGCCTAGTACTAATTAATTTCACAACCTATCGATTATTCTTTTGTTTACTACAACCGATTCGACCCATACCCCCTGTTCTTTGCGTTGTCGATTCGCGTCCCTGCTGACTGTGCCAAGCAAAATGTGCTACATGTCACAATCGCGTACAAAATCGAATGGAGATACCGAGTATATCAATATGTATATTACACGATACATGTCATCACGGTTTTATACATATAAACCTCTATGCGTATTCCGTCGCATGAATTTCATTGATTGAGACAACCTGTAGAGGAAACCGTATCCATGCTTTTAACGCTACGTAGAAAGCTTGGGAAGGATCGGGTAAAACGTGGTTCTCGATTACCCTTTGTGGCCGCTCTTTAGGCAGATCACGACTCGGATCTCGTGTTCGCGGTCGAACCTTCGAAGAGGGAGAGAGAGAGAGGGGCAGGCATGGGCTCGCCTTGCTCCCGACATCAATATTTATGCGCAAACAAACGGGACATCGGTGCACAAACGTTCGCGATCCGATAAACAAGAAAATGGAAATGCGGGATCCGTCTCGTCTCCAATATGTTGTAAAGCATTCGGAGCGGAGAGAGGCGAATTTCGGGAAGGAATATATTTAAAGCGATAGCTCAACCGACGTTCCGCTAGTTAAAACCGATGGTGCCGACCGATCGACCGAAATGTGCCACCAGGCGATTAGTCTGACTGGTGTCTGACCACATACGTTCCTATTCTACTTGCCTTCTCTCTCGCTACTCCGATATAGAAGTTACTTTGTAATTATTATACCAGTCGCACTTGATATTAAAATCTATGCACTTTAATTATTTAATTATTGATCTTAATCTATTGTTGATTTTGATAAAAGTTTTAGCGAATATTCTAGATTAGTTGATATTTGCATCGAGTCGGAAGATACAGAAGAATAATTATTTGGTCTCCCCGTCCTTGAGGACTGACGTGGATGCGATAAATTTGATCGTTGGGGTAAAAAGAGGATAAAAATTTGCCGGGAAGGGCTACGTTGCTCGGGGTAAACAAAGCGGCAAAGTAAACAGGATTTTTAACAGGCAATTTAGAGTTCGCGGGGGTGCCATTATCCCGGGGACGAGACGCGGGGATCTTTATGCGCGTCGCGCTTCGTTACAAACACTTTTCAACGCGGAGATCCTCGAAAGCGTGGCAATCATAAAGTTTATCCTCGGCCCGGGCGTCAAGTAGCTTCGCCTTCGTCCCACCCCAATTTCTCGCTCCTCGCTCGCGCCAACGCGTAAAGCCGAGGAGCGCCGAGGCATTTGCATACGCTCGCGGACCATCTCCCATTTTTGCCGATAAATATACTTGCCGAGCGTGAAATTTAGCCCGGATGAGCAGCCAACCGGCCAATCGGCAGCGTCCGGGTTGAATGCAGATTTACGCGAAATAGGATTTCGCTTGAAAAAAAAGTGATGGCATTTTTTCATCAGTTTTCAATTTCGATTTTTTAAATCGTCAGAATTAACTCCGCCGAAACGTTCTGATGCTTATTCGGTCTTGCGCGTCTCTTTTATAGTCATGGAATAGATAATAAGTGGACAGGGGTAAGCGTTCACGTCTCACACCTTTTACCGTGTCAGAAGGCTTTCTTCGCACGAGTGTTTTGTGCATCGCGTATTCTTTATACGGAAAGAATCGCAGATGTCGAGATAGGGCGAGCTTCACGGGCACAAAAGATCACCTCGACCCTTCGGGAATGGGCTTTACAATCTGTATATCAGCATCACGGCATACGATTCCGAAAAACGCGTACAAATACCTCAATCTGCATATAAAACAGAGTGGAGAAGAAAATTCAATCTCTCCTGACACGGGATGAATCAACATCTGAACTTTTTTTAATGAGGTCACTAACTCTTATCATGGCCATGCAATAACTCTTAGGTAGATCACATATTTAACAACGAGTGAAAAAAATTATAATTCCACCTGCACGTGGCTTGTCAGAGGTCGAATAGTTTTCGGAATTTTTATTGAAATGCTGTCACACCTCGGCAACCTTTTACATATCTGACAGCCGCCAGCGTTTTGTCACTTTCCGTCTTCCTCTCTATTAAAATGTCCCTGTATAATTTGACCCGTCTATCTGTCGATCCTATCATTCGACCTCTCCATTATAAAATATTCCAACTGCATTTTGCTAATCCACTGACTAAGCATGTCTAGCAAAACGTTCTATATTTTATTGAACTAAATTCATATTTGAGTTCGTCGAATTTAACGAAGTGACGGAGCACGACGAACAATGTTCTGCCCTTCTCTTTTCTTATCTCTTCCAATCATAATTATTACTTTTACTATTCATTCTAATAGAAATAATAATAACAATGTATTTGCGGCAATACGATATTCTCACTATTAATATAGACACGTGTCTGCACTTCTATCTGTATATTCTCCCTCACAAAATAATCACTTCTTTCGACTGATATTCAACATTTTTCCATTCGCTTTAACGGTGCTAAAAATATTCTGAATACACGCAAAAGTTTGGTTGTTAATATCGGAAAGTAAAGCTAGGTATCTTACACGATGAAAAGCGAATAGGTGAACGCACCGAGGCGGAAGAGTATGTAAGTGGAGCGTGTATCGCTCGCGAGGAGAGTTTCCCGGAGCTAGGCACGATTCAAAAGGAAATAAAATGCGTATTGTGCCAATTTCGCGCGGACGCAGAGAGTATGAAGCGGTTCTCCCCTCCGTGCTCGCTTCCCTCCTCGTATGGGTTCCCTGGGCCGCGACAAGTGACAGGTAACTTTTTAAACGAGGCCGGAACACGAGTGCAGTAAAAATACTCGCGACGACGAACAAACGGGCGAGCCGCGGCGCCTATTATGCCTGGAAATCTCCGCTTCCCTCGGCGGAACCCTTCCACCCCGCAGCCGACGGCCACGGTTCTTCCGGGAGAAAGTTGTTAAAATGTTGCGCGAAATTGCGAACTATCTGCCACGGGGAATGTTATCAACGCGGCCGGCCGCGCGGTTTTGCGGTTCAATTTTCCGAGGAGAACTCCGCGAGTTATCTGCGAAATTGGTTAGGTTTTTTGTTCTCAAGACGGAACTAAATGCGGAGGCGAAGAGGAGCGAAGTGCCCGCGGGCATTTTTGGGGGGTTCGTGTATTTCCGCGTAAGCGGAAATCTGCGAGAAATCCTATCGGAATGGGGTGCCAGTTACCAACTTAATGCCTCCGAGGTGGCTGAACTCGTAATGAACTTGCGACTGCTTGCTTACACGACTGAAATTAATAGTAATGGGGAAACCGCTTTCGGTTGATAATAACAATCGTTTGATAGGACGTTTAAAAAGTTTATGAAAGCTTGAAACCGTACTTTCTGGTTCCTTGGAGGGAAAGTCGGTTTGGGAACAGGATAAGGTCTCCTATCAAAAGGGAGGACCCGACGAGGAGTATAATAAGAGGCAATGATACGATGAGAACTTATATTCTTTATTGTACACGGGCTAGTGGCAAGTTCCCGTTGCTTTTCTATTACACGTGGACTACCGTGTTTGAATTCACGTTACGCTTATTTAGTGGAAGGTAATCAATACTAGTGAAGACGACTCGGGTTACTATGTAATAATTATGAATAGACTAACTCACGCTTTTTAACCTTACTTAAGGTAATGGCCGGCCGGCGACTCGCACGTGTTCTCATACCGGGTATCACACTCACACATCAGAATATATGAATCGTAGACGAAATGAATTCTCAGTTGGCTTTCCTATTTCACGATTCTTTACAAGAATTCTCCGTTTACAACTGAACGATCTTACACACGTACGTTCTAGTACTACGGCAAGTGATAAGCGATTCTCTTTACAATGATGGGCTCTCGAAGAGTCTAACGACGAATCTAACCACGAGTGGCTCGCGACGGGGTCCACCCGCAGGTCCCTGGTACCGGCAGGGCGCGTTGTTGGTTCTGGAACCTTCGGTATTATGTAACCGTTACAGGCGGCAAATTTGTACAGTTACAAGCTGGTAAAAAGAAGTATTCACATATGTGGCATGAGACGAAGTGGAACTAGTTTTAGTCGGAGTTTGATTTCGCCCGCTCGGAAGTTGGACAAAACGGTGTGTCCCATCGTAGGCAAAGAGGTTGCTTTAAGGAATTTTACCCGGTCCCGGTGAAGTTTACCGGGTGGATTCGCGGTTCACCGGTGGCATTCATTAAAAAAAACGATTCTTTTCCCGTGGGAGGCACTTTAAAGGCGGCTCTTTTTGGCGAGCGTCCGCCCGGCCACTGCCAGGGGATTACCGGTGGCTGAAAAAGCGCGGAACAATCGCCGTAAGAGACTGCATAAGCGAAAAACGAAACGAGAGAAAAATAAAAAACAAAGAAAAAAAGAAGTATCGCAACCAGTGAGTCGAGCGAACCGGCAAAGGGAAAAGAGCGAACGAATTAACGAGCAAACTGCTCCTCGCTCGCGTCTCCGGATGAAACAAACGTAGTTTCCATGGATAACTGTTACCGAGCGGCGAGCTTCCGGTAACTTCTGTGTCCTGGACCGCGGCCAAACACGATTAAGTCACCGTTCCTCCGGGGGACGAGCGAGGGTGAGTGAAAAAGCGAACAAGAATCCAGGGTCGGCGGCGGCGGAGGAGACGTTGGAAAGAAGCCGATACCTGAGAGATCCGCAAGGTGTTTCCTGCTACCCGGAACCGGCAGTCACGCCTCCTTCCCACGCTCCCGCCTAACCGCCCTCTGTCGCGGTGGTTGCTTGTTGTTGCGATTGCAACGGCCGCTTGGACCCGGTCCAATGACAGTGGCAGCGTATCGGCCGGTTTACCCGGCTCCCGAAATCCTCCACGTGGAAAACGAGGTTGGACCGTCGAACGCGACGAGGGTAAATGCACGAGCGAAGAGGGTCGAAGAGGGACGGTAGCAGGAAATCAACTGGCGATTTTCCACGGTTGATCCACGGCAACGGTCCAGGAGCTAACTTACCGCTGCGGGTGCCCTACAGCTCGAATCAAATATTTATAGATTCCTTCGTGGGGAAAATGGGTCCGGCTGACCGATCGGTCGACCGTGTCGAAAATAAGCGAGACACACCGGCTGGAACGTGGCCGTCTACTTCGATGCCGCAATTAACCCTTCGTATCCGCGGAATATTTATTAAAGCACGTGCGCGGAACTTCGCCTCGCTTTCCATTACTCTTGAACCCGGAAGACTTATGGTTTTTCCTACGGCGAAAAGCATTAAGTTCGAACCGCCTTCTCTCCATTTACCGTGAGACTTCGGAATTTTGTTTCTAAGTACCCGGCCAATAGTTTTACTCAATAGTATTAACGAGCTTGGGAACTGGGTGAAGAACGAACGATAGAGCTTTTCATATCGACAAGAAGTTACAGGCAATAAACTAGAAACATCCGTAGAAGTAATTGTCGTTAAAATTTTTAGTTCAAAGGGAGGAAAAGATTGTTAATCGAAAGTCCCAAACTGTGTCTAGAGATTCATGGCACCGTACACGGGAGAGAGAGTCGTCGCCTTTGTGCGCGGCACAATTAATAATTAATTAAAACAGATGGGCGTCCTTCCTTTGAAGTAATTCGTTCCACTACATGGAGAGAGTTGCGGCGATGGAGGTAGCCCCGGCGAATTAATTAATCATTAATTAGAAGAATAAATACGACGGAACGTACACGCGTTTTCTCGACGGCGTTCGTAGTGAACCCTCTGTAGTTTACGAGTAGTATATATAGTATAAAAATCTGTCAAGCAAACTGGATATTATAAAAAAGTAACTAAACGTCTCATCGGCCTTTGAGGCGCGGAGTGTTGAAGGTAATATTTTTTTTTTTTATCACCAGAAGGGGGTAATTGGGTTCCCGAGGTGGTCTCGTTTGCCACCGAGAATCGATAACAGTGTTTATCGTTACATTTTCCACGTTTTTTTTTTATTGCGGCAAATAGAGCGCGGGACGGATTGTAACCTCGACCGATTCGCTCGGGAATTCGGAAACGAGTTTACGTAAAACGGAAAAATACGACCGCCGGATCGAACGTATCGGCCCCGGACCGAATATCGGTTGTGGCGTGTTTTGAATTTGCGCTCGCAACGTGCCGGGAGGAGGTAAAAATCAATTGTCCCCGGCGTGTGCCGCGGCTGGCTCGCATGGTTGAGAAATGTCAAGCCAGGCGCGAGAGACATCGCGAATCAAATTACGGGGTCGGCGGGCAACTGTTAACGGGGGCGTTAGTTTATAATTTAACAATTTTCAGCTGGCGCGCGACGTCGCGTCGCGGTCGAGGGCGATCTCAATGAGCGCGGACTGTGATTACAGCGACGTGTACTGTTAGTTCGTTATAAAGCAAACGCGTTGCGACGGTTTCACGCCCCTTCGATCTCGGCGCGGCACTCTCCTTCCACCTTGTTAGCACCGTCTCGACAATTTTCGTCGTATGCTAATTTTCCACTTTCACCCGGCGAATTTCCTGCCGGAATCTACCAATCCTAACGCGTCACGTAGTTGCTCGATCCTCGGGGTAGTCAGACGTACATTTTAGGCATTAATAAACCATGACTTCAGCTCCTCTGTTAATCGAAACATCAATATCTAATGCTTCAATGGCAAACTGTATTCGCTACTGACAACGATGAAATACAATCTGAGAGATCTTTCTATTAGAACATCGCGAATGATTCCCAGCCGATCAAAGAAAGCAAAGTCAGTTGATGCGACGAGTGGTTTGGCATCGGCAAAAAAAAAGGGTCAAAAGATTTCGTTGAACAGAGAGATATCGGAACAAAGGTCCGTAGCCTTTTGGGGCAGCCGCATCAAAAGACAAGAAGAAATCGAAGAATCTACTATATAGTTCTTAGCGAGGATAAAGTGGCCAACGAAAGGTGAAGCCTCTTGGAGAGCTTTCCAGCTCGGCTCCTATCCCGCGCACCTAATCTCGCCTAACCATCGAGCCGCTTCCAAAGCCTCTCCTGCGAAAATTCTCTACTGGCTGTTGGCTGCGAACCGAAGCCTCTCTCTCTCTCTCTGTCTTCTTGTTGCGTCTATATATCGTGGTTACGCCCTGATTCGTCAAGAGCCACCGCCTCGTATCCACCCGCTTGCCACCTTCCTCCTTCGCCCCCTGTCATCCCCCACCCCCGTTCTCTTGTTTCCAGTCTCGCGTTCAACTTCCGTCTCGGCCAGCTTTCCACTTCTTTCGGACATCCCATTCCACTGCCGGTTTCTTTTCCCGACGCCGGACCGACGCGAGGTCTTTCCCTTTTACCGCGAAATTTAGTTTCGCGATCTTTCGACCCGATTCCCCATTACGGCGGCGCAAAGATTGACCCTTTGTTCTCTCGTAACGCTCGCCACTTGCCTCGGACGGTCTCTCGAACAGGCGAGCAGGACGGCGAATTAATTTGTTCGAAATTTCCCGGACACTTCTCTTCTCAGCTGTATTACATTACAAAGTGATTTTCGAAACCGGTTGCATGTCCAAAGTTGACGAGGGCGCAACTTTCGCGTAGCCGCTAGTTTCGATCCTCTCGAAGCGCAGCTCGCAACTTTCCTACCGTTGCATCGACGATTTCAGATATCCACCCTTAAACGTAGGGGGCGAAGGAAAATATTTTCTCATTCTTTCCGCACAGTTATTTAACGCCTCGGAAATACTTGATCCCTCTTAAAGAATTATCGGGAAAGCATCGTTTACTTTCTTGAACGGTATTTTTTATAAGGCTGCATAAGCTTCGCAAAGTTTGCGGAGCGCTCCTCTCTATCTCGAGTTTATCCTCGATTCAATTCAGCCAGGATATTTCTAGAGGATCGGCACGGTTAAGACAGAGGGGGGACACGGGGGTGCGGGAAGGTACGACGATACTGATCTTCAAATGGACCGATTTAAATCTAAGCAGAGTCTTGGCAAGCAAACCGAGTCGCCTCCCCCCCCCCCCCC
>SHCU01000020.1:215005-229697 GCA_004307685.1 Ceratina australensis
GAGGGGGGGGGGGGCGGTGAACCGTTATGGCGACAGGGATGCCACGATTTCGAAGCCGCACGAGACGGAATCGGATATTAAAACCGAATAACTGGAGGCTAATTTAACGCACAACGGTATTTTCGAAAAACTGTACAAATACCCGGTGGCGCGAGGAGGGAGGTCCGGACGCGCGAGACCGGGGGATGAGATTAAAATAAAACGTGTCCCGCGCGTTTTTGCACGGACACGAGTAGTCTTATTTCTGCGTTTGTTTATCGCCTCGGATAAATCAACGACCGCGACACCAGACTAAACTGTTTTACATAAAACGACACGCGTGCCTATTCGTCCCGCTTCTCGCAACTTATTGCGTCGTCCGGTGGATATTATTTTCGACGACCGGATTGTCAGGGGACATGCTAGCAAACGCTACGTGAACGCGAACAGTTCATTTTTAAATAACCTCGGAGCGTGTCTGAGAATTCGATAAATAATTTTTTCAAACGTGTACTCTTCTCTTAATCGATAAACCACTCTTTGGCTTAGCCGAAAGAATCTTTTACGTCGCTGCGCTGTGTATCATACTTTACACAGTCCAGGTGAAAGGACGAGTGACGTGTAGGATGTACGATCACTTTGAGAGCACTTGACGAATGATAGACGGTGGTCGAAAAAGAAGGAACTCGCGTAAAGATGAAAGGGGGCAAGACGAAAAAAGTTGAATGAAAAGTAACGCGAGGAAGGGTGAAAAGGGTAGCAGCGGCGAGAGGGTGAAAGGGCAAGAAATAGGTATCGAGCTTTTTTTCTCTCTCTTTTTCACAAAGTCAAAGCATCAAGATGGTTCTCGTTACCCTACTCCACGCTTACCCGTTTCGCCCCGTTCTTGCCGTGGCTTCTGAATGGGTGGCAGCAGTGCCATTGATGGGTTACAGTATTTATAACCGGGCTAGCGTGCGAACGCCACGGGAGGAGCTTTTGACTATCCGCGTTTAAGCGGAAGTTTCCCCCCCACCGATATTTCGTCGACCGGCCGCGCGGCTTTCACCGACGAATGTCCGTCCGTAAAAACGACGGACACCATAAATCCGACCTGTTTTCCTATCGCGCGCCCGGCACCTTCTTCTCCTTTGCGCGAAAAGGGGTGTTCGCCTTGAATCGTCCGAGAGGATTTCTCAAAAGACCGCGGGAGGTTCATGTAAAGAGACTTTTCTTCGGCGAGCTCGTTCTCGAAGGTGAATCACCACGGGAGCAAAGAAATTGCTCCGCTTCAGATCACGATCACGGTTACCCATCCTTTCATAACATGAACTTCGATAGAATCAAACGGTAGAACAAAGGAGAGTGAATCTCTTGAAAGATTTTCTCTGTGTGCGAACGAACATTCCTTGATCAACCCTGAGATTCCCGTAATTAATTTAATCGCGACAAGCGACGCAGGTACATTTTCATTCCCCTCGGCAAAACATGAAGGATCTTTTATCGCAAAGAGCTGTCGAAATTTCATTTCGCGATATACTTGGAAAATCCGCGGAGCTTAACGCGCCCACACAACGAGGAGCAAGTTGAAGTCCCTGCGGGACCAGATTCCCGGCTATTTCTCAGAGCGGAGCCCATAGGGATGAGGAGTTTTCCTTCTGTTAGAGAGATTCCGAGCCTTTTGGACGTGTGAAACTCGACGGAATTACAGTATCGTTAACGTCCGACCTCGTTCCATGTTCACCCTACCTTGTATTAAAACGGCAAGCAACGCAAGAATTGAACATATAATATTTAGTAAAAAGAAAATCGGTTAGATATACACAGGTCGTAGAAAAAACTCTATTCTGATTCTGCGTAAAGAGAAACCGGTTTATATAACGAGTAACAGAGTTCGTGGAGGAAATTGTTGAGAGCGATGAAAATCAGGAAGAAAACGCGAGCGGATGACCGAAGCGTTTAAGCTCGCCTCGGTTGCGAAGTGCTACGACACTGAGCTGTCCCGGCTAAAATTAGAGGAAGTACCGCTCTCGGTTAAGTCTCGACGGAACGGGACGGGGACTACCGAGAAGCAAGCGTCGCGTTGTCTGGCCACCGTTATTCGCATCTCGGTAACGTAACTGATTCGTTAAATCAGCCGCGAGGCCGCTCGCCCCGGAGTGACTTCCAGACGACACACGTAATTCGACACCGCGTTCTCGCCGAGGCGAAAAAGCTCCGTCGAAAAAATTGTCTTCGATCGAGGAGTCACCGCTGCGTCACCGGGTCGTAAGGAATTCGCGTCAACCATAAGTCAGACGCGTTCGCTCCCTCGCAATTTTCGACGCCTCGATGCCCGCGATCGTCTCTACATATTTCGTTAAGCTCTTTCTTCTCCCACCCTCGCTGACTTCGCTCGCTCCTTCTCCTCCTTTTCTCGTCTTCGATCGACGAAATCACCCTCGGCCATCGAAACCACGGTCTTTGTATTTCCCCTTCGGTAATGTGTTTGAAAAGAGCGACACTCGGGGCATTTGTAAAAGCTCGTTCCTTCGACGTTTCGATCCCTGATTTAGCGCCGTCGAAGGGGAAAAAGAATTTCCCGTAGAGTATCGTCAATTACAATTGGTGATACTCCGAGGTTGAGCCGGCCGGCGCATTAAACAAACATGAATGGCAAAGCGGTGTTGAAACGTTTCACGCGAGCCCACGACACTTGGGAGGGCGAATCGTGGAACGAGCAAAGTGGAAAAAGAGAGAGATAAAACCGGGACAATAGAAAAGAAAGCCTTATCGAGCGCCCTCGAAAGGTTGTTCGCGTCGATGTCCGCGACACAAAACGTGCGGTTTCCCCGATACAATCGGTCCTCGGAAGAATTTCGTTCGAACAGCCGCGCCGTACGATGGTACCGGAGGAAAGGGGAAAAAAAAGCGAAGACGAAGGAAAGGAAAGCAGCAGCAGCAGGCCGCACTGTTCAACCGGGCAGAAGCATTAACGCAGCCGGCCAAAAGAAAACCATTAACCGTTTCCACGAGATGGAAGAAAAACAGAAGACCCGGGGATAGGGCGGAGAAAGTCTCTCCCGTTCTTTCTCCCTTTTCGACGTGTATCTCCTTTTCACCCTACTCGTGCCGCGACATGCCGTTTCCATTACAAGACTGATAGCCCCTCGGCCCGCCATTCCCAGTGACGCTATCACCATTAGAAACCCATTGTGACCTGTTGGTTAATCGGATCGTCGAAATAGAACCTCCTCTTCCGAGAATCATACATTCACGTCGTCGTACGTATTCAGGTAACGTCACCTGAACGTTTTCGACGCGCGAGGATTCATCCCGGTGTCCTTGCGTCTAATTAGAGCGGCGCGCAGATATAAAGCCGACCATTATCTCGAGGCCCGTCGGCGAAAAGGCCACGGATAGATGTGTAATTCATATTAATCGCGGCTCGGAATAGGTTGTGAGAGAAGCGCGAGAGTTTTGATAACGCTGCCGGCTAGCAGAAAAGGGGCCGACAGTCTAAATCCGGGACGGAACGTTAATAAACGAAAGGCGTGCACCGCGCGACGTGTCGCGGAAATGAATTTCTCTACGGGAGAAGCACCCCCGGCAATAATCGCGCGCTCGTAACGGCCGCGCGAAACGAGCGACGTCCGGCTTCGGTTTTATCGCCGCTCGTGAAACGCGACAGATAGTTATCCATGAATTCTGTTCAGATTGTCTCCGTAAAATCAAGAACAAACGAATACAAATATTCGTAGGAGCTTTATGACTGTTCGAGTCGACCGCAATTACATGTTTTCATTAGTTCCTTCTCGACTCCTATATTTATCCCGTCACTCGATCCACGAAGTGAATCGGGAATAAGTAATCGGATAGGGCAGTAAAACGCGGCGAAGAGCACGATGAATTTATGTTTTCTTAAGAGGGAATTACGCTCAATTATACGCAGGAGAATAATTGCGCGCCAAGGGGATCATTATTGAAAGCTTAACAGCGAGTGACGATCCGTTCTTAACGCGCTTGCACTTATCTCAAGATGTACCAGGTGGAAACGAAGGGAGGGCTACATTCACTTAGGACGATCGTAAAATCCATTCTTAACTCGCCCGCCTAAGCTCGCGAGTTACCACCTAATCTCACCCCCGTCCGGCGGGGGGTGTCACCTTGCGGAATGTCGAAGCACCCCATAATCCAAAATCCCCCGACGCGCTTCAAAGCCACGGTTTAAGACGAAAGATCCGGAAGAAGCCTTCATTCTGATTTCCCGAGCACTCAATTTCCTCTAACGTCAACGTCCTTATCGACGGGGAATTTATCGAAGTTTTAATCGGGAAAGTTCGTAGGTCGTATCTCAAGTAAGAAAAAAAAAAAAATTAATTCGACGGTAAGAGCCGAGGTTAATTTCCAAACAGGTAAAGTTATTCGAGGAAGGCGTAGGATTTTCTCGTCGGAACTTGGGCCAGGGAAATTTCCACGGACGGCCTTGGTAACGCGAGGCATAGACACACGGCGGGCAGACGTTTCGCTCGGGCTGGTCGTTAGAAAATCCCCGGTGGATCGATTCCCTTTGGTGGCGAGTCAAAGGGGTAGCGGCCCAGGGAGGCGGAGATCGGTAGGCTAACCGGCCACAAAAACGTAACGAGATGAAAGGAGAGTGCGCGCGAAAGACGGGGCCGAGGTATGAACGAGCCGGAATACATAAATAGAAATCTCGGCCCGTCTCCTCTCTTCCCATCGCGCTTCAATCTCTCTCTCTCTCTCTCTCGCTCCCTCTTCCATCGTGTCTCGTTTCCTTTTTCTCTCTCGTTCCGCGTTGCTTTGCCTGTATGCACGTAACTCCTTCTCTCTCGCGCGCGGATGGCATATATACCTACAAGGCGCACTAACCGGAGAGTGGCGGTAGTCTAGACGGTGTGTCGATTTTTGCCACGGCACCAAATTAGAAACCCTTCCCTTCTGGATCCATCGCCCGGTTCCTCACCGTCGGTCCCCCACCCCCCCCCCGCCGGTTTCTCTCTCTCCTCTCTTTTTTTTCTTCTCTACCTCTCCTTTCCCTCTTCGCGTCCGACACCGCAGACTCTTTCCCGGTCTTCTTTTTACCGCGCGTTTCTCTCGTTCTTCTCCCGGTCGTATCTCCGTATCTCGTGAACGGTTGCATACGAAATCGCTTAAAGGGGATGAACAGACGCGGACGTGACTGCGCCGACGACCACCTTTATGCGCCTTGTGACTCGGCCCGTGCAAATATTTTCACTCGACCCTACGCGACTCTATCCACCGCCTCTCTACCCACTATCTTTCAAGGATACTTTTCGGCGGTCCGAAAGCGAGGGTCGACACCTGACGGCGATGAAAACCTCGTTTTCGGTACTCTCGAACCAGAGTAGAACGTTTACCGTGACAAGTATTTCAATCCATCTTCGGAACATTTTCCAAGTTAATCGACATCGTCGAAAGAGGCTAAGACGTGTTTGATTCTACTGTGCTCTGAATGAATCTGTGCTGTAAATGAATAAAAATTGTAATTCTCTGTTGAATTTTATGAAGATAAAATAAGCAAAAATAAATCTGCGGACTAAAATAAATCAATCATTCCCTTAAGTGAGGGTTTATCCCTTGTTTAAGTTGAACCGATGGGCCTCAAGTCCCATCGCGGACCTTAACATCTGGGTGCAATAAATGCTTTGCAGGCCCAGGCAGTTACGTTCTATTGTAACTGAAAGAGTTAAGGATTTCCCTTTACTTTTTACTTCAGTCTCGTCCGTAGCGTCGAGGTGAAAAGATCTTCCTTCCGCGTCTTCTAATAAAGTTTGATTTTTCAACATATTATTTGAACTGAGTAATCACTGCTAATACCCCGTAAAACCCAACATTCTCATATGGCGCTGGAGAGTATATAATGTTATTGAGAACTTTCAATTGATTTCACAGTTACGATAAAGAATGCGTGGTAGCGAGCTTACGCCGAGGCTCGAGCGAGTTCAAGCTCCTGAATGCAAAACACCGGTGATCCAGTATTCATCCCCCTCTGGTATCGGTCGCGTGCATACATTTATGTAAACACGCGTTAGGGGCGCGTGTCGGGGGCCTAAGGTATCGCATAAAAGGCGCATAAAGGTCGATCGCGAAGGGGAAAAAGTCGGGTAGGGTTAATCCTGTGGCCGAGCAAATTGTGTTCGCAGCGGAAGCTCTTCGCTTTCATTACCTTTAACTCCTCTCCCGGTCTGTTTTAGCCCTCTATCTGAGAGGGCAATTACCCCGACTCTTCTCAGATCCGTTTCGGCGATCCCTTCTTTCGATTCGCCTGGCCGGTCGAATTAAAAGTTCCCGTTTCCGTGTTCGTAGAAATCTCGGTTCAACCTCACCCGTGGAAAGTTCCATTCTTTGCTGCTGGAACGATGATCGAGCATCGAACCTCTATCCCCTGGTTCAAATTGCTCTTACGATTAATCCATTCGAATAATCGTCGGACGGTACATTCGATATATTTTCCCCGCGCAAATTAGATGAATCGCGTACTGCGCCGGTTAATTTACCGATAAACGTAACAAGAATTCACCGTGTAAACATGCAGATGAATCTGATCAAAGGGTTAATCGTGATATATACAAATGCACGGACAGGGAAGAAGGGACGCGGAGATTGTTCGATGAAATTTATCGAGGCGGGCTAAGCCGGATTGATTCACTGGCGCGGGTCTCGGTTAACGCGAGAAGACAACACGGTGAAATTAATAACTGTGCAGGCAGGCCTGCAGAGAAAACATCGATTTAGCTGCAATTAAGGGATTATTCTGGGCTATTCACGGCGCGGCGGGCACGGAAATTGCGTCCGATCCGATCCGATCGCGATTTGCACGCGTCCCGTTAATCATCGGCCCGCCTGGAAATTGCTCCAAAGTGGCGACTCCAATCGTCATTTTTCAAAATTTGAATACCGCCCGTGAATTCGAGGCAAGAAAAAAGAAAATACATAAGAAACTTCCTATGAAAATATTTATATGCTCGCCGGTACAGTGTCTCGTCCGATTCTATATTTCACCGTGCTCTAAGATTTATGACCGAGGCGTACATCTATAAAATGATGCGGAACGGTGTCGATAAAAATATTCGTGAAGGAATTTCAATAACGGAAGTTGCAGAACAATTCCGAGCGAAAGATCCACGTTTGAAATTGTATCCCAGGCGGGAGAGTACGAACCTCAATTGCGGATTTACGATCAAGCCTCGCTTCTCCTCGGTCCGTTTAACCCCTTTCGCTTCTGGTACGTGGACTCCGTGCCGTGGATTGCGGCGTAATGCCGGGCCATCGAGAACTCGTCTGACAAATGGAGGGAGCGAGACACGGATGGTCATCCAAGAACCATGACTGAATCGCTTCCAATTTAAGATGCCGTACCGGGGTTAGAACTCGTTTCGCACCCACCGCGGTTGAAAGTGCCCCGGCCGTTGCTCCGCACCCGCTTTCACCGACAATTCGAGCTTGTGTCCCTCCTTCCTCGATTTCTATCCGCGGTCGACAAGTACCATTACTTCGCGAGATTCGTGAGACTAAATTCGAAATAATCTGATCGAGGCAGCCACGTTAGCCTTGATTAATTCCCTCGAATAACTAGCTGCTAAATCTTATATTTTAAAAACGTATTAATCGGATAAATGAAGAGAAAAACACGAATAGCTCTCAATGCTAAATTGACAGATTCCAAAGTGATGGAACTAAAAACTTGAGGAGTTTCGGGTTGAAAACACGGTAGGTGTAAAATCGATCGGGGTCGATATATTCGAACTGAATTCCGGCGGGTAGTAATCCGTGGCGTTCGAAAAGTTATTAAATTTCCCGGCGCGGGGGCGAGTTCCGCGAGGCAGAGGAAGTTTCGGCTTCTTCATACGGAAAAACGAGTTTTCCGGGTTAGAGAAGTCCAGAAATTTCAGGCCGCAGTAAACCCCGCTCCTGAAAGCCAGATCTCCGGCCGGGAAGCGCAGGCAAAACTTCCTGTTTGCCTGAAACTTTGCGGAATCTTCACCCCGGGTCTCGGGACTCCGAATGGGATACGCGAAAGGACCGCCTCGAGATTTCTGTAAACGATAGATAATAAACGAACTAATCCACTTGCCGCCGCCGTTATCCCACCATATTTTGTATCTACCTTCATAATTAAAATGGTACATCGCGAAAACGCGTATATTATATCCTTTGAAATTTTGATTAGCATACACGGCCATAATCACTAGCACCGTGTTTAAATAAATCAAATTGGTAAACGTATACAGAGCGGGAGAAATTAATATAACACGATACAAATAGATTTAGTGTTATAACGTATCTGTGGGATTTGTAGGTTTCACGTTATATTCAACAGAAAATCATAAATCGTGTTTGATTAACAGAAATTGATACTACGCTGATAGATGATCTCTTTATCTACCGCACTTTTCCACCGGGTCCCAAAACTCGGAAACTTTTCGCCCTTTTCATTTATTTCCTTAAAACTTTCGAGTCATAAAAATGTGTGTCTGGCGACAGCTAGAAGATTTGCTGAGAAGATATTTCGCGCTCGCGTATATCACAGGCATATTTTAAACCGAAGCATTAATCGAAGCAATTACTTGTTTTTAATATTGAATATTTATTTTTCTGCTTCCAGACGAAGATCGAAAGTGGTGATATCGTCCGCGAAGCCTGAGGACAGCGGCAGATACGAGTGTGTGGCCGAGAGTACCTCCGGTCATCATGCCTCGCTCGCGGCCCAGCTTCTAGTCGCACACGATAGAACCCAGGAAACCAGTGAGTATCCCACAATGTACACAAGCCGGATCATTTTTCTCGCCCGCTCATTAGAATTTCTTTCCCCGGGAAAACAAACGCGCCGGTAAAAAAACAGTACGTTTTTGCACGTTCTTTCAGTATCTTGTTCGACTCCGAGCACAAACCCGCGTATTCATTTGCACGCTATTAATAAAAACGCGGCGGTTATCGGGTATAGGAAGTTTGGTAGATAGAAAGAATGGACTGTTTTCGCGTTGGCCCAGGTCGATCGATTGATCGGCTCGATGAAACACCTGCGCGTACAAGTCACGTTTCAGTTTTCACCCGTCTGTTGTCACATAAACTCCGGTGGTGCGTGCCGCAGGATCCCACCATTGAAATTCGCGAAAAAAAATAGCTGAGCGCGTTACACGCGTCGCAAGATGCGGCTTTACGACACGTTGCCCCTGCCATCTGCGCCGTTTCGACTAACCCATTGTCACCCTTTTTCTCTATTCCTGACCGCGATGGGAAACGAGACGATTCTATTCTGAAATATCATGCAGCGTACGCGAGACATAAACTTGCTTATTTATTAATTTCTAGCTCGTTTTGCAATTTATTTAAATAAAATTTTTATAAAGATACTCAGTCTTTTTAAACATTTGATATGATTAAAAAAGCGTACGATTTATCATTATAGTTTTTATATAAGACTTGATAAATTGCTTAATTTTAGTATATAATTGCTATACGTATTATTCATTAAATTAAATTTATTTACTATAAGATTCATACATTTGTATTAAACAAAATTAGTACCCTTATATTATGAGACAAAAGTGTGAAGGTCTCACACTTTTCTTTGTATGTGAAATCATTTTAAAAATTCACCAAATATTTGGGGCAAAAAATTCTTCGAATGCAAAAGATTAATAATTGCGAATTTCCCATGTAAGAAAGGAAATGCAGATATACTTTATCGTTTGAGAGTCAGTCAGGCCGTCTGAAAAACGAAGATGACAATCGAGCCTTTATTCGAGAACGGATCAGATCCGAGTCGCGGTTTTTACGGTCGTCTCGCCGGAGATCCGGCCAGAGGTTTGTGCATAAACGTCTGAAACAGTTCGCATCGGCGCTATATCGATCGGCTTAGACCCGGCTAAACCTCTAGCTAGCCGAACGTGGCCGAACGTTAGTTTATGGATTTTCATAATACCTTGCAACATTCGGCGAAGGACCTCGTCCGGTGTATTTATGTCGGGCACCGGAACGGAACGGAAACAGTTGGGTCCGGGAAAAAGCGCGAAGGCTCGTGTAATATGTAAGTGTGCTTATACGATCGGGTTCGGTAACTCATTACAGCAATTTCGGCCACCAATTCGAGGAATCGCCGTCAGCTGAGCAAGAACTTGTCGGTTGGAAACAGTGCGAAACCGTGGAAGCTCTTCCATATCCGTGCAAGAAAGAAATATCGATTCGTACGAGACAAAAATGAAAGAATTCAAATAAAAGAATTGAAACATTGAGCTTCATGTAACGTAAAATTGATCCATAGAATTTGTATAGAAAAAGATCAACTTTTCATAATTCGTAAAATTATAAGATTTCGTGTAAACATATTAGTGAAATGTAAATAAGTATCTTAGATAATTGGTAAAAAGTATTTTTGTAATTACGAGACTTGAACGAGCCTGGTACGTTGTAATTACATTCATATTTGGAAGGTACAGGCGGAGAGATACGAAAGTGGGCCAAATAGACGTACGCGAGTGATAAAGCAAGGATTAAGCACCTGATGCGATAATACCGGCGCGGATCCAGCGGTTCCGGCGAGGCCCGGAAAGCTTGCGGTTCACCGCTACCGTGGGGGCTGCAAGCTCGTATGACGGACAAAGGGCGACAATTACAACCCTGCCAGCCACGTCAGGGTTTCATATAGCTCTCTCTGAACTGCTGATGGCGGGTCAGCTGCCCGTTTTCGTGTACATACGAGCACCTCCAGCCCGTCTCGTAAATCCCGGAACGACGAAACCTTGTCTCGATTCACGTGCAAGATGCCTCGTAGGTCCACCGATAGAGGATAAGAATTAGAAGAGAAGCGATAATTAAGGCTTTTAATAAGAAAATTACTTTCCAACGTAATAAACGCGTTGCATCTGTAACCCTTTCCACTCGGGGTCATTACTTGGTTTAATGAATGTATTACACTGATACCTGCCTTGATAAGTCGAAGATGCACCTTGGAAATGATTTTATAAAAAATACAGAGTATAATCTTTAACAAATTTTCTTCTTTGAGATAAATAAAACAGTAAAATAAAAAAGGAGGATACATTAATTGCGCGTGGAACAATTTTAAGTTAGCTCTAAAAAATATGTTGCTTCGCCTGGAGAAAGAACACCTTGACTGCAAAGGGTAGATGCATAAAATGCAAAACATTGACTACGGACTGATAAGCAGCTATCGATCGAAGTAATTTCATTTTTACCCCGTTTCACTTCTCGCTACCCCAAAAGGGTTGGACCCCGTTGTTTACGCGTTCTCGATTGCGGTAACAGATTGTGGTAATGTTTATAAACCCGGAGTTACTCGAAAGAGCGGTAGCCCGGTAGACTGCAATAACATTTACCACAAACTTTTACTACTCGGCTCGAATGTTGGCCCGTCTCTCTTCGCGGCCGCACTATGTTCTAACAATTGCCGCGCGCACAGTCGCAATGGCACGCTTTTACTACCGCGGAAGTGTAACTTGATACAATAACGCGCGTTCCGCGTCGTTTACCCCGGAAATAGCTGACTTACCAGCCAGCTATCGCGAGCCAGCGCCGACCTACCCACGGTGAGATCAATGAAATTATATGCACCGGAAGGAGCTCCGGCCGGGAATTCAATCATGGGCCTTGTTAAGCCCCGGCCGTGGAGTTATCGACGACGGTCGCGTCGCGTCGAGCTCTGGGTAACGTCGAGCGGCAGACAAAACGTTTGCGCAATCGTGAAATCGAGCTAACGCCAAGGTTTCGTGCTTAAGTTCCCGCGGAAGAAGAAATCCTCGAGCGGTCAAATAGCCGAGGGGCCGTGGAGAAAAAGGGGCGGTGGCGTTTCTTTTGTGCGACGCCACGAGTGCGCGCGTCAGCTCGCCTACGGGAAACGTGGAATTGTGAAAACCCGAGACAGGTGGATACCACTGCAGCGATATATTTTGTTTCCCGCCAGCCTCTTTGCTATAACAGTTTTTTCGAGGGTCCTTTTGGCGCGGTGGAAAAACGAATAACGGCTCGAGCATTGATTTTATCTGGCGCTGAGCACGGTAGGTAGTTGATTATCACGGATGCGACTAACGCTTTCCAGTTAGACGGTGATACGCGAGAAAGATTCGGAGGGAGATGTTTAATTCTGTTTAGTACCCTGGAAGGTGGAGAGACGAGGAACAGAGGGACAATTAGGGAGCGGGCCGGGTGGGGGCAATGAAATGACGAAATAGGAACAATTACCAGCGAAGGGTAAACTCGTTCCTCCCTTCGCGACAGCGATACCTACTCTCCGGCACTCGACTGTTGCCTTCCCGGTGGACATTGTTTTCTTCGGGAGGCGACGGGAGGAATATGGAGCTCATCGCTCTCGCGGAATTAATTAGCAGCGGACCAATCAACTGTTGCCTCCTCGAAAATGATTACAAAGCGGGAGGGTATTCGTTCGCCGGTAGCTTGCGTCGCGGGCCTCTTAATCCTCGCGATACCATTTGGCGCCCATTAACTTCTATAGCGTTTATAACTCATAGGTACTATCAGCTTGGAGGGATTAAATTTTCTCTTTACTGCGATACGCAAACAGGTATTTCTTTTTTCTTTTTTTCTTTTCTTTCCGCTCGAAAGAAACATTTCACAGCCGGGACTTAAAATTCTTTTTACGTTTCCGCGAACCCTCTTAAAGCTTGAATTTTAAGAAGACTTCTCGTATCGCGGAGAGCACGCGCGAAACCTTAAAAAAAAGAAAACCGTACCGTGAGCGGAGAGAGGTATCGTTGGAAAGGCGCGATAAGGCGTAAAGCATTCGCCGCGTAACGAATAAACTCTCCCCGGCGGGGGTGGCGCGAGGCATTGTCTCGGCAGCGGTGCGCCTTCCTGCTCCTCGAAAACTCCGAAACTGTCGCGCGATTTCGCGGTACCCGTCGTCGCGACGACGGATAAACAACGACGGATCTCGACGGAATGAAGTGACACGCGGTACACGTTCGACTATACGTCGACTCGTACTACTTGCCCCCGCGTATATACATGTAGTACCACTATGAAATTGTACACATAGACGTATGTGCGTAAAAGGATTGTGACGGTGAATTTTTTAAAATTAACCCTTTGAACTCGAGAGATGACTCGTGGTTACTTATTGAATAAAATAATTAAATTAGATTAAAAAAAATTAATAATAATTTGATATGGCAATCATTATAGTAGCTCATTTAATAAGTATTCTGTTTTGAGGTATAAAAATATAAAATCTTATAGATTAAATTGTATGTGAAATCATTTTAAGTTGCAAAAATATTCCGCGAGTAAGAATTCTTCGGAGCCATCGTGATTCTGTAAAATCTGAGCTCTATGACGCCTCTCGAATTTGGATTCAAAACGAATTAAACGAGTCGTCAGATTGTAGATAGGCGCGCATCCCGGGACTAGATAGGAATAATATTATGCGATGGGGCTTGGGAAGTCTGTCGCGATATACAACAGGCGAACAACGGTTTCCAGGCGGCGTGTTGTACGTCGGGAAACTCCGTCGCGTGAGAAATACGCCTCCCGCCGCGGCCGTTCGCTTCGACGAGCCCTAAGCGGCCCTTCGTCCAAACTAAACTACCCCCGGCCCCGTGCCCGCGGACGTGCATCCTTGAGATATATAAACTTCCATACGAAACTTCATCGGAACAACTGCGAGAGAGTCCCGCGAGTAATAATTGCGCGTCGAACCGCTTACACGCGTGATGCTGAATAAATCCCGCCGCACGCGCTTATTGTTTCTATTTCCCTCCCCAATCAAAACTTGAACGCGTAGTTAAACGGGAAACGCGTATTCAATTAGTTGAACGCAAGTATTAATTGCGTTCTCGATTAGTTCCCGGATGGTTTGAGTTTTAACTTGTTCGAAATAAAGTTTCGGAATTCACTCGGCTCAAGTTCTTTTCTTCGCCAGATTACGGATACGCAATTAATACAAACGATAAATCTGATTAAACTGTTTCGGTAATACATGACCGTGGGTTTAAAATCGTTAGCCGGATCGCTCGAAGCGGGTAATCCGACTAATGAGGAAAACGTCATGAATTAAACATCTAAACGGGCATTCGTTTCGAGTGCGCTTATTTCTAAAAATGGGATGCCGTGTTCCGCGCCGTGCTCGCTCAAGAGCCAGAGGAAAGTCGTCGAATTGTTGCTTAATCGCGACGCTCATTGCGTGAAGCGGGCGAAACGGCACTCCGACGAATTTCAATCGCGCTTCAGTCGGCCAATTCCGAGCGTAATGCGATGCAGAAACCGCGCGCGATTTAGCTCACCGTGCGCGCACGCATACACACACGTACGCACGTGTACGAGTGCGCGTTCGGCCTTTGTTAACCGCGGTACGTGGCGCGAAATTTCGTACAGACCCCGGTCTAGTCTTTACAATGGGACTCGACCGAGTGAATAGACGTATGGGCTGTTTACTGTGCGACACAGCGCGTGCATCCAACCCAACGTCATCAACCGTCTCTACACACATCTGCGCTATACTGTATCCTTTTCACCGCGGATATTTCATCCGACATTATATAAAACGTTGTACACGAAAGAAGGTACGTAAGAGCTGTAGGATTGTCTTCGGAGGTGGCACCTGTTTTTATCGTCGTTGCGTTTGTATCACGTCTGCTAATTAACTCCGAGACGCGGGACAACGGTTTAATTATCGAGGGAGGGTCTCGTTTTTTAACGAGGAGCTAAGGAAGAACAGAGCGGCGCCGTTGTTCGCTTA
>SHCU01000020.1:242607-253572 GCA_004307685.1 Ceratina australensis
AAAATGAAAAAAAAATACATTGGATAGAGTTGAGTGTCGTTGTCAAAAAATGTCGGTAGCCGTAAATACGCGTCGAAGAGTGACGGTATCGATGGTGAAAATCGCTATCTAAATGCAGCCGACCGACACCGATTGATGTTACATCGACACAGATAATAGTGTCCAAACAATGTCGCTCGCGTCAAAAGCAGCCGAAGCGAGGGCGACGTTAAAACTTGTTTGTTGTCGCGTAGCTCGCGCTATTCGCTCGCTGCTCGTTAATGAGACAATTTCATTCCCCGCGGAAATTCGCGTGCAAACGACCGCCGCAGCCCGTGGCATACGGTGCACGCGCTGGCTAACTGATCGAGAATCACCTTCGATGGTAAATATTGCTGTTCGTGCAATTTGCAGACTGCTCAATTACGAGTATCACTGATTAAATATCCTTTCCTGAGGAATTTCTTCGCATATTCGAAGAAGTAATATACACATGAAAATACGACTGCCTCGACGTGTTTCTATCATTTTTTCTATGGTTTCACTTCGGCGAGAGAAGCTACACAGATACTGACGGTACAAAGCACGTCCCGCGAAGACTGCCAGCTTATACAGAGACAAGAAACTTTGTCTCCCACAGATAGAAGGAGAAACAGGTGCATACAATCAAAAATCGACGAGGCAAGCAGATTGATGCCCGAGATTTTTGAACCGCACGGTTTGAAATTCTCGTCGCGCGGCAACTTGTTTCGGCGTGACGTATCGCGATATTGAAATCAAAAAGATGCGAAAATTTCGGAATACGAACTAGCCCGGGACTCGTTTGACACGAACTTACGCGCCAGCTTTTTTTTCGCTTCGTGGTAGTTTCAGCGACGCGACGGTTGGACTCTCTTCCATTGAATCCCTACGCACGAAGTCGCAGGACCGAATTCGAACACGGCTCGAATCGATACACGTCGCGATTCAAACCCGACCCTCGCGCAAAGTTTCCGCCACCTCTTCGTCTTCGCAACCCCGGCCGTTGTTAACCCTGTTTTCTAGCGCGTCGAAGAACTTTCGCATTCCGCAAGATTGCTATGTCTCTCGCCGCAGTCCGGCCACGGGAAAGCCGGGATCAAAGTTTTTGCGATTCCGCCTTCGGAAAACGGGGGGAAACAACAGGCAGCAGCCAGCCGGGTTCAATTAACTCGCTGGAATCCGAAAGTTGCGTCCATTTCGGGTAAAATTGTTAGAGAGGGAAGAAGCGGGCCCTTTTTCCGCCCGTTTATTCGAGGAATACTTTAATAGGCAAAAACTACTTCCAGCTGGTTCTCTGACTTCCGTTCGAGTAACGCGTTCCAACTTGTATCGGATCTCGAACAAAAGCGATTCGGTAACTCGGGCAGTGGACAAAAAAAAAAGAAATAGGAATTTCAACGGGAACTTGCTCCGTCTCGATGAAGGGAAAAAGGGGAGCGCAATTCGCGGCGAAATGTCTTCGGCTCGTTAGAGACTTAACGAGAAGAAACGCGTCGGATGGGCGCGGGATTGGAAACAAGGACGGGATCGAAAAAACGGTGGAGGATAAAACTGACCGTGGTGCTGGCCGAGCTGCTCGAGAGCTTTTTGAAGTTCGAGCTCGCGCTGGGCTAATAGCGAACCAAATGGTCGAGTACTAATCCGACTGTAATAATGGTGTACGTGTGCTCATCGTGTGAACGCGCTGCTCTCCATCCGCTATTACACCGCTCGGACCTCGTCTAGCCGCTTTCGAACTCGTTATACGATTTTTAATACCATCGCGCGTGAATGGTACGACGTCTACCCTCTATCCTTCTCTGGCTTTATATCCCTGTTCATAAGTCTTAGGAGGTATCGCGAAGTGTATAATCGAACGAAAATATTTCTGTGAACATTATTGAACAAATAATAAAATTGTGACATGATGAAATGTGAGATTTGAAAGATCGTCGAATAAGATTTCCAAGATTTTTTTCCCTCGGAATCTAACGTATAGAAAATCCTGAGAAGTTGGAGAAATGCATTACTATAAGAATGGGATAAGCGAGAATTTTTTCAATCAGATCTGTGAACTTTCAGACTTTGACTGAATTCGAAGGGACACGAATTTTCGACATTTTTCACTATTCCTTCTACCTGCTCTAGCGGATGGAATTGGATGAAAAAATTATGAGATGTACTTCTTCACGTGTAGTATAAGTGAGAATTTTTCCAAATCGACCTACCGATCATTTGCATTAAAAAAAAAACATTATGAAAATTGCAATTTTCGGATAACATACTTAATAATTTTTTCTTGAAAATCTAACATACAGAAAATTCTGAAAAGTCTCAGAAACTTATTGCTATCAGATTAGAATGTATCATAATTGTTTCGATAAGATCTGTAAGAACTTTTTTACGTCTACGTCTACATTTTTCATGGAAATTACTAAATAAATCGGCGAGTTCTCAATTCAATGTTTGCCGTGGGTAATACCTATGCGATTCAACGCACGGAAAGTCTGGGAAAACTCGGTTGTGTACATTGTGAGAACATTTCCGCGGCAGATGCGCCGCGAAATGATTAATCGGCGTTTCGCGTCGCGCCGACAAGATAGTCCGTACATATCTACAGAGTTCGGTTCATAACGCATTACAGTTTGAACAAGGGCAAACGACAGTGAGGAATTACGGCGTGGGTGGGGTTACGCGTTCCCTGAGAAATTTATACCAGACTCCTGATGGATCTGCTCGCATAGAAGAACGGGAAGATTCATTCTGAATCCACTAATAACGTAAAAGTCCCCTAGTAAAGCGCTTATACTTTGGCATCGATCGACGTTGATGAAATGTCATCTATTCTCATGAGACCGTCGGGAAATTGATAGGTGGGAAAGGTTCATAATAGAAAATTGCTGTCACGAAGCTCGTCATTATGCGACGTCAAAGCGTTAGGACGTTAAGAAGTTAGAGAGAGACAGAGAGAGAGAGAGCGAGCGAAGAAAGAAAGAAACTGAAAGAGCGAAGGGCTAGAAAAAAGGGGAGCGTGTTTTAAGCTGTTCATAAATCTAGCGGTTTCTCGCGTCCGCGGGTTTCCTCCTTAGCAGCCGTTCTCCATTTGCATACCAAAGACTAATCCGCGACCACCGCGAGGCGGATTGAAATGAAAATGCACGCGACCTCCCCTTGCGAATATCATTCTCGCGCGCGCTGCGGACAAAGCTTTAAGCGCGATTTATTCGTACGAACGTAAACGAAAAGGCAAAGCCTGGTTTAACCGCGCGAAAGCCGATGCTGAAAAGAACGGAAAGAAGAAAAGAAAGTGGATTTTTTCCGTCCCGTCAAAGGAATCGCGGATCGCGATATAACGCGTTGTTCGCGCTCGGTTTGTTCCCAAAATTTGTAAATATAATTTCGTACCTCTGATTTCGTTGCAGCGACGGCGGCCTGGCCGAGGCAGGAGCAGCCGTGCCCGATAGCTGGAGATTTCTGCATGAACGGCGGTACCTGTCTGTTTTTCGAGACCGTCGGCGAACCAGCATGCAGGTGAGTAGCAATGTTTCCCTCCCTTACGAACAGTTACAATTTATTAAATATATACAGTTCGCCGATACGAAGATACTAATGTTCTTCGGATTACCAATGATAGAACGAATCACGTTCCGAACTATCGCGGCTTGTATGTACGAGAATATTGAAACAAACGATTGGTAGGGTGGTTTACGCGCGTGTTCCCCTTTTCCGCCGGTCCCGATCGAAATTGAGTTTCGTTTCTTGTTACCCTCTTTTCGACCAACACCTGGCCGGACGAGATTGGAAGGGATTCGAAGAAGAGTTTCGCGGTATGTTTGTTGCCGATTTCGTGGTGGCCCATCCAGACACGTTCAGTCTACTGACCTCTCGACCACCACTCGTGCCGCTTCCTCTTTCTCCGTTCCATTTGCACTCGAGCCCCGATCCGAACCGTTTCACTCTGTTCCTGCCAGCGTCTCCTCTTCGCTATCCATTAAACAGAACACCTTACTCTCCTCGTATCTCTCTTATTCTATTCCCCGCAGCGTTCCTGGCTCTGTCATTTCGTTCCTTTTTATTTATCGACCGTCTCTACCTCGTCTCGTCTCTCGGGAACGAGAGAAAGGGAGCTGGTTAGAAAAAAGAAGCGCTGCCAGGGGCTGCTCTCCCGCTAATCAAACTGTTTGTACGTGTTAAGCATCCGAGCGGTTAACCGCGTCTGCAATTTCAGTTATTTATTGCTTAGACCGCATATTCCGGACGTTTCCTCCGTCTTTCCGTTCACGTTCAAATTCTTGAAGCTTACCGGAATACCCTATCGGTCTTTCGAGAGCGATTCAATTGTCGATCCGGACGAAAGGAGAGTGGAAAGCTTCGTGCAGCCCCGGAGGCGCGAACGGGAGAAACCGGGAGGCAAAACACGGTCGAATCAGTTTTCATGAAAAATTTCTTCCTGCTTTTATGTCCGAACATTTTACTCCTGCCCGAAGTTTGTCCGAAATTTTTCCACGCTCTTCTCTCCTTCTTGGCCCCCCCTGGTTTTATCGGTTCTTTCGAAAAATTAAATTATCCGAACGGTTCTCCCATTCTGTCCGATCCACTTGATCGATCGATGGGGTTTAATTAAAAAAGTTCCGCCACGGATGATCAGCAATGGTGCTACGAGAAATTAGCAGTTCGATCAATCCCGTTGCCTGTTCCCCCTCGTCCCGCTGGATTACTTTTATCCGTGTTAAAAATCACGAAGAGTGCTAAAATCCCGGGCGCGGGTTAAAAAAGTTGGCCAATATCAAAACAAACACTCGGGGGGTAAGTATTTTCCTGGCACACACGCCCGATTCGTTAATTTCAATGGCGAGCCCGGATGAAATTCAAACTGGTGCGAGTCTATAAAGCGTCGCTATTAGCGAGCCAACTTCCTTTTTTTTATCACACCCTCGCGGAGTTCCGGACACAGCTGGACGCGATAAGGAAAAAGGACAACGGTCCGACGACAACGGGCTTTTTGTCGGTCGCGCTGTGACGTTGATTAGCTGCTCGTTAAATAAATTCGCAGGGTTGATCCGCGAATAAAAGTGACCCTTTCCCGGGTAAGCGGGTGTCTCGCGTGGAAAGGGGCGCAGAGTCAAAAGGGAAACACTGTGGTCTATGGACGTCCGGCTCCTCTCTCCGGACGTCGGTTGACGAGGGTTTATTGGCTTTATAGAGGAATCAGGTCGTCCCGGAGGAGCGCGAGCACCGAGGAGGAACAAAAGAAACAACCGATGGAAAGAGTGGACAATGGACTAATGAGTGTATGCCCGAGCATTGTCCGCCGGCATGAGGCGAGCCAGGTTTTTTCAAACCGAAAACGGACGCGCGTCTGTAATTTGAATTTCGATAATTGATCACGAGACCTACCTAAAGAAACCTTACTTTTACCCCGATGTCTAAATCGAGGCTCCTCCACATGCCTGCAGAATTGACAGAACGAAACAGTCTAGTAATTATTTTAATCGAACTTAATTACTAACGTGAATACAGTGTCTTGAATAATGAAACCTGTGCCGCCTGTCGCTCTGACAGTTATACGCGTCAAGAGTGAAGAGTGAGTCATTTCTGCTCGTACAATAATTATTTCGCGAATAGTATAACAATTCAGTGATAAAACAGGTAACCTGCCGTTGACCCAAGAGCATTACGGAACATTCTCGAGTACTCGGGCGCAAGTTCACGGTGCTAAAAAAGCAACCCCCACTGCTTTTCCTTTTGCACGCTCATAGTAAATCACGAGTCGTATCTCGGGAATCCGCGATTTATGGATTTCCAGCGAGGCTCGTCTTTTCGCGGAATAAATTTTCTGCTCGCGATAAACTCGCTATAACCTCGGCGCGAAATCGCCTGGGAAAGGTGACGCGGGAGTACGAGAGGCGAGGCTGTGTTGTCCTAAAAGCCGATCCCGTGGATCGTGTCTAGATCGACGATCGAGTCCGGAATAAACGAGCAAGGCGGGGTCGATGACCCAGCTTAAAAAGGGTCGTATCCGCAAAATTCGACGCGAATCGGTGTCGCGGATCGTGCATCGAGTTTATCGCAGCTGAGTCCCATTCCGATCTCTCTCTCTCTCGTTCTCTGTCTCGCGCGCGCGGTGTCTCGCGGCGTTTCGCCAAAATACACAGCAAACGCAAAAGCTTCCGCGATCAGTAGTAGAGGACGTTCGCTCGTAAATCTCGCTCCTGCTCCGAGACACTTCATCCCCGTATCCTACGATCCATCCAATTCCCGACCGCCACCTGTGCAACCTGTGCGACTTCAGACGCGATTTGCCAGCCGGGCTAACTCGGATATTTCGAATATCAAAAGATTCCGGGTTGAAATCAGAAGAACCGATATTTGTTAATATACAGAGTTGAGTATCAGGAAATACTATTAAATAAATTATTTATATACTTTTATCGAAACTAATCGTGGTTTATTATAATATCTCAATTACCATGCTGGAATATTTATCAGCCTCTGTAACAGGCAACAAGCACTTAGAAGTGTTTTGAGACTTATGTACACAGGGGTGTATGGAAAGCGTCGAAGCGATGGTAATTCGACAGAGCCGAGAGAAGCTGACGATAACAGCATTCGCGGCAGATAAGGCAGAACAAGAAGAGGTGGATATTAAAGCGGAACGAGCAGGCCGTTTCCCCCGTGTCTGGCCAGAGGAGAAGGAGGAGGACTGGCAGGCAGCCCCGGAAGGAAGGAAGGAAGGAAGGACGCGAGAGAAAGGAGAAGGTAGAAGAGGTCCCGTGGAAAGGAAAGAATAAAGCACCCTCTAATATCCAGTGCTTCGCGCTGCTGCCGACCTCTCCACGTTTTTTTTTCTTCTTCTTCTCCTCCTCCCTCTCTCTCTCGCCCCCGTGAAGCTGTTTCCGCATAACCCTGGCCCATATACGCGAACTACATAGCGCGAGCACGGCCGGTGCACAAAAGCTGCTGGCACAAAGCAAACCGACAACGCAGCTGGCGCCGTCCGCGCGAAAACGACTCTCTATTCGACCCGCGACACTCTCCCGGATACGAAACTTCTTCCCCCTCTTTTAGATACGTACTCATTATTTTAACGGAGGACGTGCCGCGCCTTTTGTGCAAAAATGTTACACTCCAGCCGAATCTAGGTCCTCGATACCGCCGAGGTCCCGCGTACACTTTGGACCCGATTGTTCCATCGGACGCGATGCTAAAAGGTTTCTGGAAATTATTCCGAGCGAAATTTCGTCGCAGATTGAAATAATGAGCGGGTGACGGATCTTGAATCTCAAGGATCCTAACTACCAGGTTTTTGTACGCGCCTCTCATTTAGCCCGTGACTGAAACGAGAGCTTTTTTTACATAATAACCACTTGGAGCCACTTGCTTGTATAGCTCGAGATAAAAATTATCTTATACTTTGCCAAGGGGATTTCACTGACTCACGTGAATATTTATGCAATTTATTGTTTGTTTTTTTTAATTAAAAGGGATTCTGTTCATTTGTTTCTGTTGAGAAACTCCTAAATCACCGTGAACGTAGTTAATGCAATTTGAGTGGATTGCATCCGATGATGAAGCGACACCGCACGTCGCTATTCGCAGATTCCGAGGTGAGAAAAAGCAAACGTCGACGCGACCGATTTGTCTAGGCTGCTGCTGCTGGCATTGTACGAAACGGGACAAAAGGGGTACGAAATTGAAAGCTAAAAGCAGCGCCGGACTAGAAGGTTAAAATAATGGACGGACACGCGCGCGAGGGCGTATAAAGCGTGCATTTTCGGCGTTTTACTTGGCCCATATTTTTCACGCGCGCGAGCTACGAAAGAATAAAAAAAAAAAAAAACGAGAGACAAGAGAGGACAGTGAGTAGGTGATGCTGCATTTAATACGACGCTGTTGCTTTGCATCACGTTAACAGGGCGGTTTATAACGCGTCTCTTGTCGTCCCCCCGTGTTTGTCCGGGAGAAACATAACGCGACTCTTTAGATGAGACGTTATACGAAAAAGAAATTGTTTTCGTCAGGAAATAAATAAAAAGAAAAAATCAAAGAGGGAAAATGAAAGGCGAGCCACCTCTGCGAACACCTTGAGGGGTAACTTGAAAATCTCGCTGAGCGTAACGAGAGAAAAATGGCATACCTATACATTTAAATTGAAGTTTTCATTTGAATTTCATGTAAGCGTTAAATCAAAACCGATGGTCGCGGCTTTTGCTGCTCGGCTCCCGCCCGCTTTTACGTTTCCCTTTGCCGCTGGATTCTGTTCGCGTTCGTTGAAAAGGTTCGTTAATAAAGACGATGAAAATTACGGGACGCGAGGCGCGGCCTCGCTAAAAGGGAAAATAAACCCTCGAGGAAGATTACGTTTACGCGGCGAAAAAAGGACGACGCGAGACGGCGTATCAACATTCATCTACTACCTGTTTAATTCCTTTTAATCCCTGAGCCAGTGATAATCACGGTAACATCTCGCGCGTATCGGAACAAACCGCGTTGACATCGGCGGAAAATTAAACGGGTTCGCGAACCTATTAGCGGCTCCCCGAAATTCGTTTCAGATTAACCGAGCCAATTTTTGTAACGCACCGGTAAAAACGAGCAACGATAGCTCGCTATCGAATTCGCCGGCAGTCATCGAACTTCGATAGGGTAAACGAAGAGTTATGGGCGAACGGGGCAGACACCGGATTCCTCGGCGACCGCAAGACGAAACGCGGTTCACGGACATTTAACATTCAGACCACGGACTGGAAATGCTCGAACCCGATCACCGATTAGTTTGGCATAGTTCGAACCTCCGGTATGCGATCGCTACATGTTCGTATGCCCGTCGAAAAATTCGTCATCCTGTCTAAGCTCAATGGATATACTCTTACGCCGATAAATATTAATGAGAAAATAAAAAATGAAATATTACTTATTAAATTCAGCGTCTAGTAATTTTCAGATAAAAATTATACCGCGGAAGAATGCGTTTATACGAGTACGCAGTAATTGTAAGCGTGGAATGCCTGAATGCAATTCCGAAGAAAGGAAGACAGTAGTGTACCCGGTAACCCCGGCGGTTGCCCCAGTTTCCCAAGGGGTAACCCGGTATTTAACCAGCGGCAAGCGGCATTTAACAACTGGTCTGCCGCGATCACCTAAAGCGGGCGGAAAATACGAGGCGTGCGGTCCCAATTTTCCCGGAACTGGCTCGGAAAACCGCTAGCTTATTGTCTATTCGGGCGCGCTGAGTGCCGACTAAATTCAACGTGTCTCCCGCAGACAGTTTCCCGCGGTAGGGAACGATCAGACCCCGGCATTCCGTTGCGCGGGGCGAAGAAGCCCCGTGCCGCGAGTACGAAAGAGGAGGAGCAGAAGGACGGACGGACGGTGCAGAGAAGAGAACGTGCGCTTCCGGTGAACCGCGAAACGCGTCGCTTTCGGCCGAAGGGAAACAGGTTAACGCGGGTAGGCGACGCCCCGCTCGTAGACACTGGCCCCCCTTCGCGCACGTAATCGAGTGCTCGCGAGAAATGCCGTGGAAGCCCCTTTCAACCCCAATTTACAATGCAACGGCCTCCGTAATTTACCAAATGGAGAGGGGAAACGGGTAGGTAGCTACCGCGAACCGATAAACGCGTCGCTCGCTCCTCTATTGCCTCCCGGCCTGACAAATACAACGTTCCACGTACAGGGAAACTCTCGCAATACCCGCGTAACAGTGAAACCGTTACGCGGGATACCGTCGAGGCACCCAAAGGCACCCGCGACAATTTCATCGAGACTCGATCAACCGATTCCGCGTCTCGTTTCGTAACGTCGCGGGTTGCTTCGAATTAATATCGTTAAGCTTCAATAATTAAACTAACGATAAACGATGCTCCCTACTCGATACACGTGTTTAGAGTTCCTATTATGCATACCGTAAACCTACAAGTATGCAATATTTGAGGATGATATTCTATGGGCCAAAATAAAAGGAAAATGAAGAGTGACAAAACTGCGTTTGGTCCTTCGTTAATTGATTCTTGGCAATCTGTAGGTTTACACCCTGTATGTGCAGTGCGAATTAAAAACAATTGTGCTCAGCGATTAGAGAATAGGAAATTGAGTGCGTTGTATAGGCGGGTAAATGATTATAAGAATTTTCTATTGGAACGACGTGCGAGTTATCGCCGCTGGTATCGAACGTATAAATATCGCTCACGTGACGCTATGCAAGTGCTAAGGAAACAGACCGGCTTGTCTGGAAATCGAGCTTTCGTGCCCCGGCAGGCATAAATTTCCCTTGCGTCTTAGATATAAAAAATATTACCGCGACAAGGAAACCGGGTTTATCGTTGCGGAACAGTACGGCCAATGGATTCGCAAGACAAAGCCGAGGAAATACTGATTTAGTTTCTGTTTTGCCCTCCACCTCGCTCGGATATATCTATTCGCACGCGATACGTTTGAATTCTCGTCCAATCTTCCAGCTTTAAACCGGCGCTCTATACGTGTACCATCTCTTTTCTTTTTCTTTCGCTCTCGAGAAATCTATTAGAGCTCGATCGTCGAACGGAAAGTGGTTTCCGTAAAGCTTTATAAGTAGATTCGACGGAACGCTATACGCCACGAGGCACAGAAAGCTCGGTTAAGCCATTGGAAAGCTGGAAACCTCTCGTTGAAAAACTTAGCAGGTTCGCGCACAGGATCCACCGTGACACCTGGCCGCAGAGAGGCCACGTTTTCTTTGTGACCTCTTTGCGAACGAGCCTCGTTAAAGGTGAATCGAGTCACTCGTGAAAACTTAACCGGCCATCGCGGCCGAGGCGCCTAGTATATCCGGACCGTTTCGCGGAACCTAATAATTCATCCTGACTACCACGTCCACCGGGTGAACGGTACTGATGGGCATTTAAGAAATTTAGCGATGCCGATGCCCGTAAAACTTCGATAATCACTCGGAGTCAAACGTAATTGCGATTGTCGACAAACATGCACGAGAGAAAGGGTGCGTTTAAA
>SHCU01000020.1:257795-274116 GCA_004307685.1 Ceratina australensis
GGTTGTATTGTTTGTACTCGGCGCTGTTAGAACCGTGCTTCGTCCTTGTCGTACGTTGGCGAATAGAGAGGTCGCANGCTCGAACTTAATCAAAACAAGATTTATTATAAAACAGCAGTGTCTCTGGTTGTATCGTTTGTACTCGGCGCTGTTAGAACCGTGTTTCGTCCTTGTCGTACGTTGGCGAATAGAGAGGTCGCATAATTCGACATCGATATAATCTACCCCCGGAGACACGCTCTCGACATGGCAGCGGGGATAACGCTTTTAAACTTCACGAGGTGTAAATCTCCCTTTAAAGGCGAGCACGGCGGCATAAATCAGCCGCGAAGAAAGCGATCGTTCGACGATAATCCGACGGGATTAGTATCGTTCGGTCAGCGTGCCGTTATTTTCCACCTACGAACAAAGAGAACGTGTTCACGTGTTTTCTCGCGTGGCTTTTCCCAAAAATTTCACGGTACGGGCAGAAAGAGAGCGGGTGGCGTAAAATAAACGTGATTTCCTTAATGAAGTCGCGAGAGTCTGACCCGAGTTCAGAGATATAGCCGAGGCTGCTAACGAAGCAATTTTTCTGAAGCTGCGCCACTGACAACAATTTCTAACTCGCGTATTATTTTTTTTTTCTTTTTTTTATTCGGAATAGGAGGTTCGCTGGAAGTTATTCATGGAACGGTGGTATCACGTTGTTGTCGATGCGAAAGAACAGCCGGGCACAGGCATCCGCGAGTGGAATTTATGAAAATGGAATATCACGTGGGACGAAAATACGTGTACAAAGGACTCGAAAGCGCGCGTTAACCAGCCGTTTCCAATGGTCGTCCTATGAATTTATTAAAATTCTCACGATCTCGATGATAGCGGGGGATATTGATAAAAGTTAGCGAGAACGTAACTCGATATGAAAAACGGCTCGTAAATATTACCGCCGAGTACTGGATTACGTATCCGATTGCGAGCAATTTTTCAAACGTGGAATGTAATATCGTTATAATTTTCCTAAGAACCCATATAACGGGATACCGATCCTGCGTAAAGCTATTACGAGATCCCGTGCTCGTTAAAAATGACGTTATTGTATTTCCATTACTCTGTGCCCGCGTATAAAGACTTGATACCATTAAAGACGGAAATAGGCTGTCGGCATAGAATCTGATAAAGATTCTCTTTCCAGCAATTTGTAGAAACCGTACGTGCATAGATCGGAGTAAGAGAAGGAAGAGAAAAAAGATCGAATCTACGAGCAGCTGTTATATTGTATTTATATCTGAACCGGACGAGAATTTATTAAAGCTGGCGTTGCACGCGCGGGCACAACGTGTCCAAAAAAGTTTGAAAGCAATTTCCCGCCGTAAATTTCCGCGCGATCATCGTGCAATTAAATCTGCCTTAGCGCGAGACGCGCAGCAGCCCCCGTCGTAGTTCAGGATTTATTCCCTCGAAAGTTGGCCGCGGAAAAATTCAACGACAGCGGGGGTAGCCGGAGAAAAAGCCGGGGGGGAAAACCGGCGGGGACAGACAGTCGGTCGGTCGGTCGGGTGGGCGCGAGTCAAGACGGCGCGGCGACACGGTAACTTAATTAATTAAGGTGAATCGTACCGGATTGTTCGCGCGTTTTACGCTCGCCGCTCGCTGACTAATGGCCCCGCTGATTAATACGCCCTCGCAGATGTTACGTAACGGCGTAAACATTAAGACCGCGCGACCGGCTTAACGATTGAATTATCGTGGACACGCTACCAGCCCGGTATTAAATCGCATATACCGCGCGCGGCAATCCCTGTACGCGCGCCCGCGGATTGGCTTTGAATAACAAGTCCCACCGACGTCATGAATTATGCATTATACCGCAAATCTAAAACAGATTGCAAAGAGATTCCGCGGAATCGATATTTGTAGATAGAAAACAGCCGGAGGATTAGCTTTTAAATAACGCGGCAAGTGGCTGCGAACTTTCCTTCGGATCGGGATCACGCCCTGTTCGTGGAATTATTATAGATACAGTAGGAAAGGTTGTCCGAAAACCGTGTCCTGAATAAAAGGAGAGAGAGAAAGAGAGACAATAAGGGACCTCTCTTTATCTATTTGTGCAAGTGATATCGTATACTCACTAGATTAAGAAAGAATGTAGGGGACCTCTTTCTATCTCGACAAACATCTTTGTCAAATTTACTACTGCAATTATTAAATTATAATAGATATACGTTTAGTAACATTATGCTGCTGTCTCTTCTGCATTATACATTGATCTTTACGCATGTGCTAGTAGAAAGAAATAACGAGCGATCCCTTATCGTCTCTCTCTTTCTATTCACGACACGGTTTTCGGACAATCTGCTCTACTCTATTCATAGAAAATTCATATTCCTATTATGATCAGATTAAACCGAGAACATCGCGTCAACCTCGACGCATTACCGTTTTGTTACCATTCGAACCGAACGTACAAATTTCGAGTCGAGAGTGATCGCAAGTAGCAACGACGAAGTTAGTGAGCGGGTATATACAGACGATAATAATTAGCGAAAGCGACGAGCGAGGAGGACGGTAAACAACCATCTCGATTTTATCAATATCACCGGGCCAGACGGGAGATAACTTTCCCGGAGCGAAAATGTTGACCCAGCGATCGGCGTCGACTCTCTCAGGGGGTGGGGCGCGGCGGGGTAAAGGAAGGCTATATGCGAGAGCGGGGTTGGAAAAGTTAGTTTTCGGTGACATATGTGGCCAACACACGTAGATAGAGGCGGAAGTTGAGCCCGGGGATCGGGCAGGAGCAGCAGCAACCCGCAGCGGGCTGCGTGACATTTCTACCCCTCCTATCGCCCCCTCGCCCCGTAACTACCCGTGAACAGTCGTTTAAGGAAATAGAGCTGTCCTACGCAAGCACATACCACTCCGGACCGTCTACCGGTTTTCATCCCGTTGCGGTGTCGATAAATGGTAATCGTGGCGAAAGATCCACGCATCGCGCGCTAATAAAGGGAAATATCGGGTATGCGATGAGAATATTTTATTATAATTCAAATTGAATTTAAATCAGTCCCGTCCGAACGGATACACGCGGTCTGATGAGATGATTAACATAAAAAAAAAATCACGGGAGTGGATCAATTCTGTGGATTGTCTGTTTAAAATGCAAAAAAGAGCAAGTTTGAATATCGGCGGTACACGCGCGCGAACGAAATTAACCGGAATTGGTATCGCGCCCGATTGGACGCGTGCAAGTCGGTCATTGATCGAGGGAAACGAATAATAATGAGGGGAGGAACATCGACGGCGGGCCCCTCTCCGTCCACGGGAGTAATAAACGGAAACTTAATCAAGCCGGCCGTAGCCGATGCGACGCGCGACCCCGTCGACCAATCGGATTGAAGTGCTTTTCTATGTAGCGTACACCGCTTCGCGGCCGCCGATTTTTCAACGCGGATTTCCGGCCGGATTTCGATCAGTCACAGCCAGCCATTCGGAGTAATTAATCGGTTTCCTGATGCGGCCTACCCCATTTCGATGTAGCCGGGCTCCTCTGTCCTCCGCAAGGGAGGATATACGTATAAATATTACGAAATTGTAGACGATTCCGACGGGCTCGACCGCAAATTTGTATAGGACCGCGAAACAGCGGCCGATGACGCGCGCCACGGTTACGCTCGCTGATTCGTGTCATCGATGTGCAATTAAATAATTATTAATAATTACTATGAACAGAGTAAATTCACGGTGTTTCGTATTAATATTCGAGCCTCATTTAAAGCATGATAACTTCATCAATGTAAAAAAAATATTAAGCATAATTGCTATTAGTGAAAATCATAGTTTTTAACTTTTTTATTCGGAACTTTGATAAAATTTGAAATACGTTTTTAATATCAACGTAAATCACTGTAATTAGTAGCGTTGCGTGTTTTCTGGACGCTTGTTCGCGCAGATTAATTCGGTGTCGAAGAGTAACAAAGCGTGCGATGGCATCGAGAGCCCGGCCAATTACGTCGATTCTTGAAGATTTACCCGGGACCGGTCGTAGCAGTTTCGCGAAACTCGGTCGTTCCGTTTAATTAAACGCTAGCCTAATTAATTAGAGGAAGATCGAAGACGAGGTAGGCACATCGTGAGAGGACATCCGGTTGAGCTGCGTTCGTAAAATTTTCACCGTTTCCCCGGTCTTTATGCGCTCTTCTCGTTGGTTTTATTCGCGAGGGCACACCCTGAATTTTTCCAATCGGCCGCTTTATTGAATGGTACCGACAAAGTTGAACGAAAGTTTCGCGACGCGATACTTCAAACAGAGGAAAAAGTCCAACAAACCCGGGAAGTGTTATCGTTCCCCTCGATAAGTTCCCCGCGACATTGAAGTGAAACGTAGATCTCGATTTACAGCTGTTCGATTCACGCAGACCATTTAATTAATCGTTCTCTCGGTTAATTAAAGACCTAATGGGAATCGAAGTAATCTCTAACTTTTATTTATTTCCACGGGAAATACGTAATCGTTACAGTCAGAGATTTTTATACACGTCCTTTAGGCACGCGTCGATAAATTTCGTGGTCATCATTTTGCGAATTCTAGCGGAGAGATAATCGTACCAGCGGAATACCGAGAGAACTCTACTTCCACATCGAAACTGTTTCCCGGTCGCGTTAACGGTGGAAAATGATCGAGAGGTAGCTTTAGCCGACGTCCCAATTTCCCAGACGGCAACCTGTCCCGCCAGCTGGCACCCCTCGGGACATCACGGTTTTCCCCCGTGACCCAGCAGTAGCCCAGTCTCTCTCTCTCCCTCTCTCCTTCGCTCCACTCCTTCGTATTCATCCCCTGTCCAGCCTTCACCAACCGATCTTTCCCATATACCACGTCCGAGGGTTATGGTTCGGCATAAATCTACCTATAACGGCCGGCAAAACTGTTCGTCGACGTTGGGCTATTTCACATGGCTCCTCCGTGACATAAACGCGAGACGTAAATCGTTTCCCTCGGACGGACATGGATTGGTTACCAACAGGAGACGCTTCATTTACCAGCGTTCTTAATCTTGTTTGACCTCTCCCTTACCAATTAATTCGACCTCAAAGATAAACAAGATTCCACTTAATCAATCTCCGAATAAAAAAGATATTCGATTTCTTCTTCTATCTTTCCACATTTTTTCCTGATTAAACGTGTGTTACCATTCGTTGACGTAAGTGTAATTGGGAAACTTCTGATGCTATGAGTTTCTGCCAGGAGATCCTTCTCTTTGACCCGAAATTTTGCGAGCAGAGACAGCTGTCGACCGAGGAAACTTCGCGCTAATTACTTGGACCGCGATTAACCCCGCGGATCGTAATATATCATTAAGAGGAAGGGCGGTCTGCTGAAAGACACCGGATTAAGCAGTAACGAATCGATCCCTCGAGCTACCATTTATCAAATCGGTCCTCGGGTTCATTTGTTTCTCAAGCGATTGGTTTCCATCTTACCGGCATTAACCCTTATAACGTGACCCTTTAATACAATAAACCCCGTTGGATATTGCAAAGAAATATAATAACCGTTTAAACGTGTTTAATGAAACGTAATAATTGAACGACTTCGAAAAGCGAAAATTCTCTGTTATCTCGCGAATTTTCCGTACGATCGCACACGCGGTAACTTTACAATCGTCACTTCGTATTCATATCTCCGGCGCCGGTATCGCGGTCTCATTTCACAGTTACGTGAGTCGCGGCGAATTTGAATTACTATTCCCCGGCGGTTTGCGAACGAATCTGTCGTCTCGTCGCGTACCGCGGTAGAGGCGTTACATTTATACACGCCGGTTTGTAACTGGACGCCGGCGAGGGTGTGCGAGCCGAGCGGCGGGTGTCTACGGCGGTAAGGCGATGGGCTCGGGTAACTTTGTCGGCATGCCAAGAGGATAGGGATACGTGCAGATGGAACCGAGCACACGACCGAGCAAATAACCCAGTTTCTAAAGGATGGCCGCGGGGTTACGCAGGCGTCGGGGCTAGCTTCAGCTACCTGAAGAGAGTTTCGGAATAAAGTACTGTACATTATAGGCCGGTAGTCGTCATAAACACGTTCAGGAACGCGAATAGTTCCGGCGCGCATGCGTTCCGGTTCGCACTCGAATAATTTCAAAGAGAAACAGGCTGTCGGAGCCGTGGAGGGTGAAGCGGGTGATAAAAAAAGGTGATGGGAGGAGGTAGATAGTGCTAGTAGAAGAAATAAAACCCGTGCGAGAGTGGGAAAAGCAACGGAAAGGGTTGAACGCGAGGGGGCCGCCGACTCTCTCTCTCTCTCTCTCTCTCTCTAACCCTTTAAAGTGTTATGTTTGAAATTGCGTTCCGCGGGAGCGTTATTAAATTAAGTAAACCGCAAAAAAGTTTCTTTCGAGCTGGCTCGCATACACGATGACGACGGTATGCTAGTCCCGGTGTAGTTACAGTCTGAGCATTGCCGAGTGGCATGTATGGGAATTAATACCGGCAAGAGGGAAACCAACCCCCGGCTACTACTTCTCGTTCCTTTCCAATTTTCGACCGCGAACCGACATCGACTCTTTAAATTTGTCCATTTCCGCTCCTAATCTCGTTGCTCATATATTTTCAATTTAATTCTCACGATATATCAATATATTTATCAAGCGGTTACATATTGTTATGATTATCAAGCGGATACATAAAAATATCTCGTGAAAATCACGAGAGGATATTAAAAGGGAATTTATTTCCGCTATTTTTCACGTCGATTCAGAACGGCGTCGGTAATAATTAAAGCATTAAACGAATCCGTCGGTCGGTGATCGACGGATTGCGAATTTCCATAGCGTGAATATTATTACGCGGGACCACCCACGGCCAATTAACCAGATAATAAAATCTCGAATCTCATTAAACGAAGGTAGATATCTTCGATTTTTATCGAACGTCTTCTCGATTCGTTAATTATTCAAGAGAAAGGACGAACTTCAGTGAATTTCAGCAAAAAAAAAACAAAAAGTCCTCGCGAGGCGACGGTAAGAAAAAGGGACTAACTTTCTTAAAACTTCGCGAGCAGTTTTCTAGGTAATAAAGAAAGCACTCGTAAAGCGATTGACTTCTCGTAGGAAGTCCGCTTTGATACTCGTCCCTTCGTCTTTTTATTCGCGGAAAGTTTGACAGTCCTGGCGGTCGCCGCGGGAAAAGGGTTTCGTTGTCGACTACCATCGTGAGAAAAAGAACAAGAGTGGCCCGAAGTTGCGCCGCTATCAAAGACGAGAAAACAATGAAAACCCCTATCGATCACCTACGATTTACCACCACCTCATTTCTCTACCTACTTTCACCATAAAACGACTCTAATAATAAATTGAGTTATACTCATGCATAATTATCAGTCAGTAATTATAAAATAAACACATGTGACAATATATCTGATCATTCATTCGAGATAATCACAAATCCTGTGATTCATTATTAATTTAGTTCCAATCCTTATTATCTTTTTTCCCGAGTAAAAGCTAAGAATCATGTACAGCATCGTTAAATCGTAATTATCAAAGAACAAAAGGTACGATGCTTAACCGAACTACTTCTTATAAAAGAGCAACTTTTACGAGGGCCGTGTAACAAGGAACTTTAATCCGCCATTCGTTTTTTTTTTTAGAGCAGGCAGAAACAGGCATAAATATTCCAGTACTCACCTGTAACGTATTCGTCACAAAAGTGTTATGGCGCGCCGCTGGCAGACTATCACTATCGCGCGAGTTTACGCGCGAACAAGAAAGTCACGCTTCTATAAAACCTGCAATCCGAAAAAAATCAGATTTTAACAGTCTGACCGCGGAGGACGTTTTACTGCGTTTACCGGCCGATAGAATTTTATAAAAACCGTGAAAGAGTAGTTCTGGTAAACACGTATGATTACGATAAATCTCAATGGAAAGCCAATTACGTGTTCGGGGCGAGTCGAAGTTATCGGGCGAGCGTTAATGGGTTCAAGTGAATGCTACGGTAAATTGCACTATCTCCGGCTGGTGTACTACACCCGGTAAATCTATCCGCGAAAGTATATATTCAGCGCGCGTGTCCTCGTAAATTCGCGAGGGGTGCGGCTGGAACGAGTAAAAAGAGGATGAGACGGGAAGAAAGTCGCGACGCTGTGTACATTTTCCGCGGCCGTCGTAAAAGTCGCGGGGGGATCGATGTGAAAATTTATCGCAACGTTTCATTCGGCCGGAGGGTAAATAACGCTTCTCGCAGTTAACGATCCCAAAGCATGCGTTGCTTGTCACTATTTAAATGCGTGACAAACCCTTGATAGAGAGGGTCATTTTCCCTGCGGAATCAGATACACCTCCATTTATAAGTCTTGAAACATGTACCATAACCGTAGGAGAAATTCTAACAGAAAAAATAAATTCAATTTAATTCATTTAAAAAATAATTTGATAATTAATATAAAACAATACACCGACTTTTAATAGATATTGTGGACATGAATCTGTCCTAAGATTATGGACGAGGTTTTTAACAAAGACAAACGCGATTCAATTCGGGTAAAAATGCGTCGATCGGTGAAATATTCTTTAGATCGCGTCACGCCGGAAGGCCACAGGGAAAGTGCGGTTTCCCTTGATTTCCCGCAGGAGCCCGTCAATGGGACAATCTACTACGATTTCTGGACGGTATTGTTCTCTCACGTGTGCCGTTACGCCACGGAATTCCTTTGCGGATAGAATTTCGTCTCCGCGAGACGACGTTCCTCCCGAAGAAGCGGTAATCGGGAAACGGTTCGCGCGAAGAAGAGGGCGCCTTTCCCTTTTCGTAACTGAAATTTTATATTTAACGAGAGGGAAACGCCGTAATTACGACGAAACACGTGTAAAATCGCTTAACAGCCGGATGACGACGGTCCTCCGGTTCTCGGCTGCGAAAACGGCGAACGAGACATGTCTGGGCGCGGTTAGTTAACCATGCTATAAATACAACCGCGCCGACATAATATTATTTTTGCAAAGAAACGTCTTGGGCACGTCGCACCGTCTCTCCCTCCAAGCTCCGGCCACGTTTTTTTAAAATTTAACCGTGAATCGCGCAGACATAACCAGCTGGTAATAGATTTTCGACAGAAACATGCGTATTATATAAATAAACCACAGTCGCGAATATCTGCGTCCTAATTATGCTGCTAACGAGTATCTAGACATGTAATATGTTACGTGTATATATGTTTGTTGCACGTGTGATTAATAAATTTATTTGGTTGTTTGTAGATGCGCGGAAGGCTTTACGGGTCTGCGGTGCGAGACGAAGGACGTCAGCAGCACCGGAAGTGTGTACAACCGGCGTAGGGCGCCGTTTTCCTGCAAGCTGGGACTATCGACCTCGTACTACTGCTAGCGATAATCGCGCGGGGCCCTTCCATTAATTCTGAGTAGACCCATTTCTAAACGTTTAAGAACACGGTGTACTGCCGCGTACTCGAAATGGAGAAATCAAGCCTCTCTCGAGATCACGAGAAGAATTGTCGTGAGAGGGCCAACGCGCGACCAAAATTAGCAAACGAGGAGGCGAATTAAACTAATAGTAACGATCGATCGATCGGACGGGATCGAGCGAGATACGTCGTCTTACCCGCGAACGGGAACGCACGTGACAACATTTTGAATAGGGAAAAGAAAGAAAGAAAGAGGCACGGGGGATCGCGCGAATTTCTCGTTGTTGTCGGGCATTAGAACGAGTCCTCTGTATTGTAGGAACGGGTTCCATGATCCACACTTTTCTTTCTTTTTCGGCACCGGGCATTCGTTCCCTCCTTCTTTCTCTTCGCCCGTTTCTGACGAGCATCTTCTAAACTCTTCTCCCCTCGATTATGCTACTCGCATACCGTCGTGATAGCAGGAGATATTCTATTTTTCACGAGGAAAAACAACTGCCAGGTATATGTGTATGACGCGCGTGTGGGCCTGTGTAAGGGAGAGAGAACGATGGCGGAATTTTTCTTGCGCGCCTAAACCCCTTCAGTTTCATATCGGGAGGGCCGAGAGAAGAAGAGAGCGTTCGAGTGACGCTCGTGATTCAGGAGTGGTACTTGACCTACGAACCGCCGCCGATGGAGGACGCGAGGAAAAAGGAAGAGGGAAGCCAGACAGAAGAGCGGTCGGAGGTCGCACTTTTCGGAGTCTCCACTGGAGAACAATACCAAAGAGCCCATGGTCTCAAACGTGAAGAAAGTCGTGAGAATAATCGCGAGATATACATATTATGTCGTCTACGTAGAGAGAGAGCTGCTGCGTGAGGCTTTGCAAATGATGCGTACGTTTTCACGGGGGACGGAAGCGATCCTCGAAACGCATCGAGAGAACGTATCGACATTCAACGGGATTGTCAGTCTCGCGGATGCGATTCGAGATTCGCGATCCTCTCGGTGACTTTTCCCTTTCTCCGGTAACGAATCGCGTTTTTATTCGCGGGGAGGGTCTGCCACCTTTTATTTCGTCGTTGTTGGAAAATGTGGGCCACGCAGCGAGGTTAACGTGTAAGAGGAGCGCGCGCGCCCGAGCGTCTGTACCGAAAAACAGGTCTAACGACGTCAAAAGAGAAGCTCGAGAGAGAGAGAGAGAGAGAGAGATTCTGGCCGGATATATGTATAGTTCGGAACGTCTGGCCGAAAATTTGTTCGTATTTTTATGCCGCCGCTGAGAGACAATTCGAGAAACGCCTCTCTTGTCCCGTCGATTGTGTCGCGCGGCCGGAATAAATATCGTGATTCACACTCGCCTCGCCTGTTTCGACTCGGTTCCCGGTAAATTTTCCAGCAACGATTGATAAGGGCCGTAACCTCTTTACGAATGTAAAAATAACGTCGCGGGAAACGATTGGCCGGTCGACAGAAGAGAGAAAGGGAGAAAGTGAGAGTGAGAGCGTGAAAGAGAGACCACTAGGCAAAAACAATTTTATGTAAAATATATTAATGTAATAAGCGTTAGATTAGGTAATGCAGAGACTTAAGGTAGTTTAAAAAAAAAAAACGATAGAGAGCGTGAGGAGGGAAACAAATGAGAGGAATCAAAATCTCGCGGGGATTAGGGAAACGGGCGCGCAGACGTTCAGTCGAGAACTTTCAGAAGCGGACAACCCCGGCGATGTCGAATCGCGTTCAAATTTTTTACTCAGTTCAACCATCTTTTTTTCCCAACGACGGTTTTCGTTGCTTATTGTACTTTTTTATTCCGGGCCATGAAACGCGAGCTCCGACCTACCGGCAGCAGCAGAAGCAGAAAAATAGAGGAGTAATATTTTGGGCGGGTACGATGGCGACTCGATCTCTTCCGGAATTCTCGACTTTACGGGTTCGCGGAGAGGAGAAAAGATCGTGCGAAGGAAAATAGCATGAGGACGGGAGGGGGGCGTGTGGGATTGCGCGCTGCACTCCGACAGTCTCTCGGGGACCCCCTATTTATGTTTTATATTATATTATATATATTATATATATATAAATATGTGTATAAACATTTTTAATTTATTTATTTAATTCATTAATTTTATTGATTTACGATTAAACGTCATCTCCATCTCGGCAATCGCTTTTGTTTTTTAATCTTATTGCGTCGTACCTTTATTTCGTTACTTCTTTTTTTGTTTCTTTTCGTTCCGTTTATTTCGTTCGTTCACGGGTTAAACGTTAAGTCTCCCCTCGGTTTTCCGTTAAAACGCCCAGCCAAGGTAGGTGTACGAATTTTTATTTCTTTTGTTACCCGCGACCCAACCCCCTCCGCTGATTCCACGAGGAAACTCGCAACAAGGGCTGAAGCGGGTGACGATCGTACCGATTAAGTTCCACCGAGTTTCCGACAATGCCGCGTCGAAAATCTCGTTGCGAGAAGACAGAGAGGGGTGGGCTGGGTGAAAGGCAAATACAGCGGCACGCGGAACGACCGATTCCCGAGACAAAAGATTTTCTCCCTCGAAGAAAGTTCATAGACGGATTCAGGCCGCGGAGCGGAAACGAGCCCGCGTCGCGACGAAAGAACCCTCGAAGAAAGCCAATAGAAATTTTCATAGCTAGCAAAGTGTTTCCCCCGTCCGCCTTCAGTCTCTTATTGCATTCCAGCGAGTCGTTTCGAGAGAGAACAAGTCACTTGACAACCCCCCGCGCTCACCCCCAGTCTGTCCCCCAGCGCGTGTACCCGTGCCCCGTGCGCCCATTCGCCCCGTGGAAAATAGCTTTCCGCGTCTGTTCGCGACCGGGGAGAGAACGAGAAGCGATAAACAACCCCGCGAATGAGAGCGTGACGTTTCCGTTTTCATTTCGAAATTGTCAAAGAACCGTGCTACAATCAGAAGGACCGATTCGATGCGCGAGAACAACGTTATATAAATGGAAAAAGGAACGGAACAACTCGCTGGAAAGCGTGTCAGGCCACGAAACGGCGCATTCCGCGAGCGGATACCGTCGTAAACAGCGGCAAGTATCGTATAAAACTTGAGCCCGCACGATCCTCGTAACCGCTACTCCTTAATCGAACTTCGCGTCTCGATAGCGGGATACTCCCATCCCGATCGCCGGCGTTACGGATTTTATGCATTTAGAGAAAAAATTTGATGCACGCGAGACATGAAGGATTCGTGTAACGCGCAACGTTATGTAGAATATTGCAGATAAACATAAGTAGATATCGTTATTTTTTCCAGAGGTAAAAAGAATCTCAATTTACGTTTCATAAAAATCTGTAGTCTATTGAACATCGAGAAAGAAGATCCTATTGCGAAACGGAGTACACCGAAGATCGAGATCCGTAAACTTTAGGAAGTATGATCATTTACCAGCAAAATCAATCAGATGTCTACTTAAAATTAAAAATTATTTACGATGTAAATTCGATTCGTATGGTTCGAGAAAAGAGCAGGAATGAATGCACTAATGAAGGCGGAAATACTGAATCGCTCTGATACATTCGGTAGCCGCGATGGAAAAATCTTCTCGAGGAAGAAGTTGCCACGAAAAAATTTTTACCCGGAACCGATGCCGTTGTTAACTTCCACGCGCGATTTTTTATCGTCCGCTTTATTCTTCCAGCGGATCTTATTCCCCCTCCGTGCTTTTGCCATGCCGATTTTAGTGAAAAACGCGGTCACGTTCGCCGAGTGAAATAAAACGTATGAATACCTAGCTACCGGACCGAGCTGTATTAAACCTGTCTCGCGCATGTACGCGAAGAGAAATTGCTTCTTACGGTGCTGGCCTCGGCCGCGAAATTTATTCGCTTTTCATCCCCTTGTATGTACAGAGTGACTTAAGAAGAATCCCTACGCAAAATAACAGGCCATTCTGATTCTCTTAACAAGCCTTAAGAAAACAAATTACCATTTGTTTTGAAATCATTCAGTAAATTCCATTAAATAAACCTTCTAACGAAATTACAGAGTTACCAAATTGTTTTATATGATTATTCTTATTTCACCCTGTATATCAGACAGTTTTTTCGACAAGCATTTTCGCGCAAAACAAGTTCGAGCAAATCGCCAGTAATCAAAAAAGGGTTAGGCACGGATTTTCTGAAACGTTTGCAATGATTAATTGCAGCGTGCTAATTATCGAAAAGGGATCCATCATTAAACGTTGGTAAAATAATGAGCCGGGCAAACTCGCGAGGGAGCAAACCGGTTCGCGTCTAGGAGAAAATAGAAGAGAGTCAAGGTCTTTTTTAAACGTGTAAACGTTAATTAATTATCGGATACGTTTCTCATAGGGCAACTTTTCGAACGGGAATATAGGAAATACACGTGTTCTATAATACAAGCAAGATACACACCGCAAACCGAGGTGAGATAACTTTATTTGAAGAGCGTCGCGGCCGAAGCCAAAATTCATGCGTCAACGTCCCGGTCCTTCCCGAGGGATATCCATCGTTGACGTCGCGACGCGACGCCCAGAAGCCGAATACGTGATTTCGAGCTCGGCTGTCCAGCCGAAACACACGTCCACGCACGAACGTGCTGTTAACCTACGTGTCCGTTTAATTGGGATCTTATGAAGCCTATAAACGTACCGATTATCCTCCTGGATTACGACCGACCGAACGTTATGTTCTACATCATTACAGGCTATATCGGAATCGTAATCAAGATCGCGAATAAACACTTTCTGCAAATTGAACTATTCATAGCATGTTGTCTTATTCTCTGAGAAAAACACGAAGGCAGGAAAAGGATCGTAATCCTTCAATCAGAGATTTAATGAGAAGTAATTTAAGTAAAAATGACTCGAAATTGCGGATGGAATTTTGAAGATACCTGATTATGAGAACGAGTGGTCTTGAGAAATCGCGAGACAACAGATTAAGGTATTGTTGGAAAGATAAACTGGGATGGAGTCTTTGACGGAACAATACCGGGAAGCAACGTCGAAAAAGATTGTAAGGAAACCGAAACGAAGTTCAACTCTTATTGGGAAAACGGGTCGCGTTCTCTCGCGATACCGGCAGCTCCTCTTTAAATTGGATACCAAATATTTCAGAGATATTTTTTATGTTACGATCCCAAGTCGCATCATTATTTTCGAACATTCAAAACTATATCCTTTATTCGAAATGAACATAGTATATAACCGATGAAAAAGACAAAAGATGAGACAACGTTATTCATTAATCAACGGTATAAAGCAGAAGAATAAATTCAGTTACAGAAAAGGGGAATGAGTTTACAACTGATAAGCTCCGGTATATCTCCGATGGAGATGAATCCTCGAGGAACCAGGGATCATCCTGGATAATCTTCCAGCACACAATTTGAAACAGACAGACATGATGGTTGAGGGGGCGGCGGAAGGAGATTCGAAGATCGTTATTGCCACGAGGGGTCGTCGAGCGACTAATCCGGCAGATTCGCGTACGCATTAACCTCGACCCAGCGCAAACTGAAAACGCGATGCGGTCATGACTAAGTGGCCCGTGCAAATACTACGCGGCTAATCAATTGCGTGTCCGAATCACAGGGAATTTTCGATGGGTCTCGTTTATCTCTCTTCCACAGGTACGGGTACACAGAAAATGGATTACAAAGAGGTAACTTGACAAAAGGGAATTCATTGTACTTCCTGTTGGCCCTTTCCGAAAGAACTGATCCATAAGCGAATTTAAATTATATGCATTGAAATCATTGATAATTTCTCGTATTTTTTTAATAATATATTGAATGCACAAAAATGTAGTTTAAAGACTTATGTAAAAGATAAGAGACATTCATTGTCTGACCAAAACCTTCTTATACTACTTGGAGTTTTAGTTGGCGAAGGAAAAGGTTTGAGGTATATAATAGAACGAGATATCAAATATTGTGTTATGACTTGACTTCTGTAATTTCGTGAGAGGGAAGAAAGTTGCCTATTTAAGCGTGATTTAATTAAGGGGCAAACCGTCGACAATGGCGGATGCTCGTGCACGGGCTCATACAATTAATTCTCGTCCGACAATCCTACCCCTCGTTGCCCGTCCCGGGGATGGCCGAGTGACGAGGGGGTTGCTATCGAAAGAGGAAAGTGATCGGTCTCGCCCAGAGGGCCTTCATTATCGTCTTAATTAGAGGATTCGAGGCGATCGTATCCAAACCGGAACTCGAGACTTCGAATGCATCTCTCTCATTAGTCTCACGGCCGTATCAGTATGATACTTACATGATCTGATCCGTGCTACTCGCCTTACTCGCCCGTTGAACCAAATCTGATCTACAACACCTGACATTGACGTATGTTCCTTTATGATTAGAAAAAAAGATGAATAGGCCACACGCGATCTATCAAGAGCTCGAAGAACTCGGTGAAACTGTATTACACGGTTACCATTATTCGTGACGATTATTAAGAGTTAATTCCACGTCAGAAACGAAGTTTGCATCGTTTCGAAACTCGAACCTCTCCACGCGAAGTTTAGTTCGCGAACTGCACCATTGAAACTTGTTATTCGTAGTACGTACCCGCCGTATTTGCGTTAACACGTTGACGTATGAACCACAATGGGACATCTCTAACAATGATTTGACGGGAAGAAGAGAATTCTGAAGATGGCGAACGAACAATCGAACGGTTATTGTTCTCGACGCGTAACAAGGGAGGAGCACGGATATTTTTCTACGCGCGAATCCTTGAATCTCTTGTTTAAGATCTGTAATCCCGGTTCAGTCAGTCGAAAACGTTTTTACGCTATCGCGGTGAAACGACCTACTGGAAAAAAATCGGTCGGGCCATCGAAACGAGAAGAGCGGATAACGAAAAAAAGGGCGAGCGAGAATCGTTAAAAGCAGGGAGCTCAAAACTGTTGCCACGATATTCGGCAATGGTATCAGATTTTGAGGACGGCCGAAA
>SHCU01000020.1:274389-306639 GCA_004307685.1 Ceratina australensis
GTTAACACGTTGACGTATGAACCACAATGGGACATCTCTAACAATGGTTTGACGGGAAGAAGAGAATTCTGAAGATGGCGAACGAACAATCGAACGGTTATTGTTCTCAACGCGTAACAAGGGAGGAGCACGGATATTTTTCTACGCGCGAATCCTTGAATCTCTTGTTTAAGATCTGTAATCCCGGTTCAGTCAGTCGGAAACGTTTTTACGCTATCGCGGTGAAACGACCTACTGGAAAAAAATCGGTCGGGCCATCGAAACGAGAAGAGCGGATAACGAAAAAAAGGGCGAGCGAGAATCGTTAAAAGCAGGGAGCTCAAAACTGTTGCCACGATATTCGGCAATGGTATCAGATTTTGAGGACGGCCGAAACGATCGCTGCGCATTCTTTCCCAAGCGAAAACGTGCCACGTTTGGTTATAAAAATTCGAAGAGGCCATGGAAAACTCGGTTCGGCGGGACTATTTATTTGTAGCGGACCGATACCACAATGGTTCGGAGCAATTTCGAAAATTCGTCAACCGACAGGAATTTCCAGCACACCGAAACTATCGCTACTAACGTTCAGATATTTCTTATTCAATAATTACAATTAAGAATTTTATACGTTTCTCTTTTTATTTAAAAATTGCAACGTGGAGCCACTTTTCATATTCGTATATGCATCACATTTAACATTCGTATTTTTTGCACGTTCCATTTTCTTTCTCCGTGAAATTAGAGATAGCTTTCCGCTGGTTTTACCCAGGCTGTTACAGCGGAAAGATGAGCCGGAGCGATCGGCACACAAGGTGCGCGGTGTTTGACAATCGATAGAAACGTAGCAAACAAGATTGTGTATGCGAAATATGAAATCGAAAATATCCGAGATCGAGCGGGCTCAAAGCCGTGATTGAAAGGATCTGTTAGTCCGCTTGTTACGCAGATTCCGCGTTATTAGCACACGCAGAAATACAACTCGGCGGGGATTAAATTTACAAACGGGGGAAATCTCGTTTCAACTGGAAACCTTGTTCATTGCGAACACGTTGTTCCGCCCGTCGGCGCCAACCAACTAAACTAATCGATTACTATCCGATTACTATACGAAATCCACTGTTGGAAGCCTTTTAACCAGGCGGAAACAGTGAGCACACGCGGATTGTTTTTTCAAACCCGTGGAAACCCGATCGAATTGGCGACATTCGCATAAACGAATTATCTCATTGTTAATTTGTCGTTGGGAACTATTTAATCAAGCGAAACAGAAAGACTTATGATCGCATTGTGCACCGTGAACAGAATGACAGGTCACATTCTATTTAACGAAATTATGACAATGCAAACCGAGCATTTTTGTACGATAACAAATGATAAAAACTCGGCGCGGGGACAGTACGTAAATCTTGGCTCGTTTCGCATTTCGTCATCGGTAGCGCTAAGCGTTACCGCTCCCAACACCCTTTTGTCTCCGGTGGCATCGATAGCCGAGTGCCCGCTCGAGGCTGAACGCGAGTCCGAAACGCGCGCGTGAAACAACGAAGCGAGCGACGATGAATAAAAAAAAAAAAAAAAGAAACCAAGAGAAAAAGAGAAGCAGGAACATCGGCGAGAGACTGTTAAAGCGCAATTACGCGGGCAGAACGGCGAAAAAAGGAGCAACAAGTAGTGGAAAAAAATATCGCAGCCGCGCGACGTGCCGCTGCGAGCAAAACAAAAAAAAGAGCACGCGCGCCAGAGGGGCGGCCGGTAATTGCGCGCACGACCGAGGAGGGGGGACGGGGGATGAGCCAACCCCCCAGCCCCGAAACGAAATAATTCTCGGACGAGAAAACAAAGGGATGGCGGCGGCGCGGGTGGCCGGAGCAGAAAATCCGAAATACGAGTAGGAAGTACCGTTGGAACCCCGGACAATCGCGGGAACCGAGGTAAATGGGATGTAAATCTTGGTTCGCTTTGCATTATGTCATTCCGGCGTGGAGGTGAAACGATCGTAAAGCACAAGGGGGTAACAGAGCGAGGAGCGGGGGTGGCCGCAGGATTACGGGAGGAGGGAGAGGCGCCGGCTTTTACGAGCGACGTTCTCGCGTGAAAATCCGGCTGCAGGCTAGCCGGTCGGCGGTGACGGGGGCGGGGAGGGTGGTTATGCGACGAACATTCGGCGAACTATCGAACGGCCGGCGTTACGACGCTACGGATCGTTCGCTCGAGCACTTTGATACGTCTAAGTACATCGACGACGAGACACCATCAACCGCGAGTAAACAACCGATTTCTGACAACGACCACGTCGTCTCCGCTGTTCATCTACCCGTTCTTATTATTCGACCATAAAACGTACCCCGTCGGATCTATATTGAGAAATTTGAAAACTCAACCTTCTGAGTTTGCCCGGTAAATGTTTGATTTCTCCCTGCTAACTTAACGGCGACAATTCCCTCGGATATGTATTCAATGCAGGTTTTATATTTATTTACTGCGATACTATCGGCTCAGGTTTTACGTTGCACCGTGGCTTTGGAAAATACGAATATGCGGGTCTTGGCGAACGGTGTAGGTTTACTCTATCTGGCAGTTACGACTCGGCACTTATCCGACGGCTACATCCACGATTTTTCAAACGACAGACGGTATATGCACTTCCGAGCAGCGAAACAAACGCGGTCAGGATGTCGGCGTGGCCGATTGTTCTAATAAATTTCCGTGCACACCTTCCGAACGAGAGCTAACAGCGGCTCGAAGCTCGAGGGGGATCGCTAAAGAAGGTATTTTATATTTATTGTCGAGCAGTAACGTCGATTCCCGTTTTATACGCACTGTTCCCCCCGATCGGTTCATCGCAGGGAACTCGGAACGACGGGCTTGACCTCGATTTCCTATGACCGTCCGCGCCACTCGCTCGCTTCAAATATTCAAAAGGTACAAATGTAAACGAGATTCAAATTAAGAAATCGAGATTCTAATTGCCAGCGGGTAAAACAGCAAGCAATTAACGTCATCGGAATTATTGCTAATTTAAGAAATGTTTCATAGCTCTGTGCGAGTGACGTTTAAAACGTTAAATGGAATGTCGCGTTCGCGAAATACTTTACGAACTTTTTTATTAAAAGGTGTAACCATTGTGCAGTGCCAGTTGCGGGAATTGGAACAAATTGTTGCCGTTCCACTCCACTTTTAGTGAAACCATCAAAGGGGGTTACAACAATGAACAGATATAGAACGGGGAAGGGAACGATGATGGATCTTGTACGGGAACAAAAGGAATGAATTAAAGCGTGCGGGCGCGCCATAGGTCAGTAAATTAAAATGTATGAAGAGCGAACGCGTATCGACAGCTGGAACAACGATGGAACAATGATAATCTGACTGCCACGCTGTACGCATTACGTCATTACCAAGCACTACGATTAATTCGAAATTAAACCCATTCTCGAAGGCACCGTAAACGTCATAGATCTTGAGACACATGATAAAATGCGTAACTATTTAAATAAGCAATTCTCAATGAATGGATTTGTTAATGTTCTTCATAGACAATGAATGCTTGAAGCGTCCTAAGACTTGTGAAAGGGAGCGTGCTTTTGGTCGGTGAAAAATTCGTGATAATCGCTCTAGTACCCTTTTTGTACTTCCCCGATCGATACGTCCGTTTCGTTCTCCTTCCGGTCACCGAAAATTCGTTACAAAATCCAACCTCAGTCGTGAAACGAATATTCGTCGAATCGGAAAAATGTGTTGTACAGGCTCGCGGAAATCGAAAGACTTAAACGCGACCGTTTTTTCCGGGTTGTTTTCGATTCGTTCTCTGGCTTTTGAAATTCGGGGAACTGTCATCCGCAACGCGTACGACGGTGAACGAGGACGTAACGCGTGTTCCCGTTCCACAGGGAAAAGAGACTGTTTCTAGTCAAAGATTCGAGGGGAGTAACGTAATTCCAAATAGTTTCCGCGTACCGATTTAATTTAAATAGTACCATGCATCGTTCAAACACGCTGTCGGTGAACAACTTCTGACAGAAATGTGACGTACGGTTTAAATTAAGACAGATATATGAATATTGGTTAACTGCGAGATGTGTACTCAGAATTAAACTGAAAGTGGAAAGTTCACGGTTACATTTCGTACGCCTTTGTATTCGGGTCGCTTCAATCATTAATCGGACTCTCGCGAGGGCGTGCTTCGACCTTCGTAACGCGTTCCATTCCATAAACATAGTATAGCCTGGGCATACCACCACAAGCACGATCTATAGAGCGCTTTATGGGTTTCATTAAAGCTCACGCCGCCGGTATAAGGACATATGTCCCCGGGGAGGGAATGGCGCACAGTTATAAGGAGAGAGCCGCGTTCACGGAACCACGGGTGCATAGACGCGGCCGCCGGATTTCTCGTCTCAAACCCCCGTGTATGTACGCGTTGTTTACACAAGGCGAACGACCGCCCCGACGCGCGACGCGACGCTCCCGACGACAATGAATCCGTATTACGATGCCGCCCGACACATTAAACTATAACGACTCGCTTGGACATTCGGTGACCCATAGAAAAGCCAACCGGCTCGGTTCCCGTCCGGCAACCCCTATATGTCGAACGAAAACACGTGTTTCGCAATTACATAACTGCCTGACCTAAATTCTAGAGACAAACAGGTTTAATTAATTCTTATTTTCATGCCAATGTATGTGAAAAGAAGATCGTTGAAATAAGCGAAGATGTAATGCTCATGTAATAGAGGATTGAAAAATAATGAAGAAGATAGAATGGCCAAGAAGTAGGATCGGTGAACTGACCCTGGACGCGGTCCTGCTGGCCTCGATCAAGTATCAACGAGCCATTGACGAATTCACCCCGTGAGAGAACGAGTGAACATCGTGACCGGGCAGAGTTGCTCTCGGGTCAATGATAATGCGATAGAGTTACGCGGCCACGGTATATACCTTGGCCACCCCATTATATCGGTCTGGAACCCTTTGGGAAATTGTCTATGGCGCCGGGATGGGTCTCGATCAACCGTGAAATGTAGTCTGATACGCATTACCGTGGCGAGACGGCGGCTATCGTCCCGTTATGCACTTGGATGCCGCATTGCTGCCCGATCGTGCCGATCCGGTGCGACAAACCGAGATCTCGATCTTCGGGATCCGTTGCCCGCGATAGAACACGGCACTCTATCGTCGCGTGTAATTTTTGGCTAATTGAAATCAGCTTGATCCACGGACCGAACCGGGGCTTAAGCTGCTGTTAATTTTCGTGGCTAATAGATAATGTAGCTCGAGATTATTTTTCGATTATCAGCAGGTATAAAACGCGCCATGGGAAAATGTCGTTGGTCAGCTAGCGAGCTCGAAGCCGATGAATTTTAACGGCGCTGCGTACGCCTCGTTAAAGCGAATCCCGAGGGTAACTTCACCGTCAAGGAATTTATCGCTAGAAATGGACCATTTACCGGCGACTCCAGTCAAATTTCCGTCGTGTAGCATTGTCAACTGACCGAACGGATATAGTCTAGAAAGTTAGAGAACTGGCTACGGTATCGGTAGGTCTGCCGAATAGGAAATCGTAGGAGAATCGGAAACGGTTTTTCTCGGTCGCTGCGAGAGGATCTTTTGGTGAAACGGTTTCTACCTACGTAATCATTCTCGATAGGAGCTTTATCAGAAACGCGGCGTCTTTCAACGGGACCATATAACAGCGTTATACCGGCGTTAAGGAAGATAGGTGAAGCGAGAATGATTCACGAGCGACGGAAATAGAACTATGACCGTTTCTCGACCCCGTGCGCTCGCTAGACTCTCGTGCTCGCTCTTCTCGAGGGTCGACCGAGAGCCCTGAAGAGCCCGTAAGACGACCGCCGGTGTAGTACGAGGCCGGACCCACTTTTCTAAAAAAACGCACGCGCACTCCTCTTTCCCACATGAATTTCCGCGCACTCACGTTTATTCCGCTCGTATTGTCACTCGGCTTCCACGATTCTTTCGTTCGATTCATTCTTTTTACCGACCGTGAATATCCTCACGCGACGGTTCATCCTTTTGCCGTAGATTATTTGATATTCAAAAAATTGTCATATCATATAATAAAATAACATATTAACTGTTAAAAAAGTATTTATGAAAAGACAGTGGCTATAAATGATTTTTCTACTGGCAAACCGGGAAAGAATATCGAGTGAACGAACCGAGAAAGCCCGTGGAGAATGAATGCATTGAAATTAATGGTATCAATGAAACGTTTCTGTTGTGCTAACACTGAAGATATGGATAAGTTCTCTTCGTTCGCCGAGGACGTGACGCTCGCCCGCTTCTAGCGCATCTAGCGGCACTGTCAAGGTAAATTAACAGTCCCACAATCTTAACCGAGCAGCTGTACCGTTCCACTCGTTGGACGTGTTAGGTTACGAGCTTACAAATAGATAGTTAATTTTTTAATGGAAAACGCCGGAAGAATCATCTGGATAGAGTCCGCGTCATAAAGCGAGCGGGATGCCGATCGCGGAAGCGGAATATTAAACCGTTGGCCGCGGCAAATTTATCGGAAAACGCGTTATCGAAGCCCATCTATCCAGGTAATTCGTGGCAGCGCTACGCGACAAAGACTAACCATCGATCTTCGTGACATTGTTGTGCTTGCAGCTTGCACATCGGGACATTCATCGTGTTTTGTTTTGTTGTAGCCTCACCCACATCCCTACCCGATACCCGTTCAGGTTCCTACATACGCGTCCTCGTCTTCTCCGCTCTCCACGGGCTCTCCTCTGTTACCCGCGATATTTCCATACCCTGACCCGGGCGAACGTTCGCGACGGCGTACCGTATCCCCGCCTCCCTATTTCATCTTTCACAGGACACGAACGTTTTCCATTTTCCCGCTTCGTTTCCTACTTCCTACGACTATTCCCAGTTGCCTCGTTTCCAGCCCGCAACGAGCACCTGGCCACGCCGTCAATTCTCACAGGTAAGCTTGTCAATTCGCCGACATTTACCAATAATTACGATCTTAGCCATATTTGTTTAAAAATCGAGCATCGTGGAAAAAAACAACGGGAATTTTGTTCGCCTTTAAAATCCGTGAATTTGTATCAAACCGTAAGGAATATTAATAACGGCGAACTCTATTCATAAAAATCAGCACACGAATAACGGGGAAAAAATTGCAATTTCGAGCTACGTTCTGCAGAGGAGGAATTACGTCGAATTCGTGGTTCCATACAAAAGAGCTTTATTTTATTTCTCGTCGTTCGTGCTCGTATGATCGCTTCGTTTGGTGAAAAACGATTAACGGAACCGGCTATTCGATAGAACGATCATTTTTTTCCTGTTCGATAACATTCGGCACGTGGAAGTAATTCATAGATTAATAAACGCGGAAGTCGATGTAATATCCTGCGGGGTCTCTCTCTCTCTCTCTCTCTCTCTTTCTCTCTCTCTCTCTTTCTCTGGAGTCCTTAGATAGGGCGACGCGGGGCGGCGTGCCGTGGGAGTACGGAGAAATGGTTGTTTTGCAAGAAGCAAGGTGAAAAAGGAGAGAAGGAGTATGGGAGCGCTGCGGAAAGAGTGCCCTGGGATATGAGCTCCGCGATATCCGCGCTGGAACTCTTTGCTAACTCGCGGCAACCTTTGCACCAGTGGAGAAAAGCTCTCCGGGTGAAAGAAAGAGGAGGTCAAGTCCCGAAACGCAGCTTAGCTACGCGGAAGAAAGAGGGAGAAAAAGAGAGTCGCAACAATCGTCCAAAGAAATCGCTGCTAAATTCGCCGCGTCTGGAAATGAGCTCGCGGAATGTTTACGTTTCCTTTTACTTGCTCCCTCAAACGGAATAATTTAATCTGTTAAAATTTCCTAACGAAGCCTGAAAGCGCTCGGCTCGTGGTAAAAAAAATAGAAGAAAAAGCAAACGAATTCGCTGTAAGCATAATCGGGAATAAGCGTAATTGGGGCTAAGCATTTCGCGTATCGAAAGGACCCAGCTATGATTTATACGTTACACGGTGGTACTGCAACGTGTGCAAGATACGCGGCCTTAACACCGCCATAATGGACTTGGCAAACTATTCAACGTGTGGTAACCCGGCTAACTTAGCACGGTTTCAAAGCCGATGGCTCCCACCAACTATAAGGACACTTCCGAGTTACGAATCTGAAGATGGTACAAGTGCTGACTATCGCGCGTTAGGGAAACTGTGTTCGGAGGAAGCTCGTTAGTCCTCGGGGCGGAACTTCGACCCAATAACGTGGAAGAATAACGCAGCCCGGTGTTAACAACGATTAAAATTATGCTCATTGTGTACGAACCTCGAACTCCGAGTTCGATCACGAAATTTTATCGAATGGTGAAAAAAGCCGCGCGTTCGCTCGTTCGTTTTTCGATGACTCTGAGTCAATTACGGGGACAAATTGTAACGAATTGCCTTTGACGCGAGCGGGATAAAAATTAAATTTTCCCATTTTCATTTGGCCGTCGCGCCCGGCGCAATGCGGGCGGCAATTATTTTTTAATCGCCACCGGCTGGTATCGCGTATTAATACGCGAACGCGATAATTGCGAGAACACTATTGGTAAACCGTGAAATCGTTTCGTTGCCAGCGAACCAGGGTATCCCAATAGCAAGAACGAAACTCAACGACTTCAACGTTCATAGATAAACCTAATGGCCCATGCTAATTAGAAGCAAAGACCATTATCGGCCCACTCGAACCGGCAAAAACAAATTTGTCGGCCACATCTATTACCGATTCCGCTTGTCCGTAACGACTGCTAACGCGATTCTGCTACTACATTCACTCCATCGAAATCTAATCCTCGAATTAAACCCTTCGCGACTCGATTATTTCACTTTTAACTCCGTGAAAAGCAGTGAGGTTCATTTTATTCGATGATGGTAGATTCACTTATTCATGGAATATACAACTCTCGCTGAATTCTGCTTTACTATCGTAAGATATACACCGAAATGAGAATCGAATAAGCTCGAGGTTAAAGTCTTTAACAGTTGCCATTCCCAGAAATCTAATTATTACTTAGCGGCAACCGTGGATTGGTGGGAGCGTACGATCCACGGCGTTCCGGCTTAATCATTCGCTACTTAGTCCAGAGTTATCTTCCCGTCCGAACTTTCCTTCCTACGAGTGCGAGCCGAGTTCTCCTCCCCGGGGGAACTTGGCGACCCTGATCACCCCAGATAAACTTAATAGAAAGCCGGACTAATTAGGCCGGAAAGTCCGGAAGGGGAGGAATCAGCACCGATGGCTTTTCGTGGGGTCCGCGAATAATTCTGAACGGCCACTTGCTGCTGCCATAGGAGAGCCCCAGGAGATGAAGCAATTCGCCGACCAACGTCATCCACCACGCGCATCCCGGATCCTGGACCGTCGACAGTTCGACAACTAATCCGCTCGGACTCGCACCGAGGAGCATACTTTTACAAATAAGCAGGAAACTACTTTGATACGCGGAAGCTACCTACGTCAGATACATTACGGAGTCGAGTTCTCTCAATCATCGTAATGGACCAGGTGAGACTAATTTTAATATCTCACATAACACATGTACTCGTTTATATGAGAACAATTTATTTGACATTCGTGTGATACCATGGTTAAATAAATGGTTGATTCTATTAAACACCCTAAGCTGCTCGCTTGCCGGAACAAAAGATGGAAAGAGAAAGTCAACGACACAGATCGTTCTGTTCTGGCGAATATTCAGCGAGGGGTCGAGGTAAAGGTGGTCTGCGCGCGAGAGCAAAATAAGGGAGGCGAGTAGAGGGTAGGGTAGACGAAAGAACGGAAGAGGGTTCGCGAAGGATCCTTCTGAACGATGCTTCATCCGTGACACAAAGGGGAAAGGTCAGGGAGAGAGTAACAACCGCGTCGAAGCATCACCGCGGAAGAGAAGAAAGTTCCGGGGTAAAACAGAAGAGGAGCTCGGCCTTCTGTTTCGTTCGAAATGAGAAATTGCCGGGGCACCCGGTAGGATAAATGAATCAACACCGGAGTGTACCTCGTAGTTTCTGTTTTAACTGTTGAATATTTGATTGACCCGGCGCAGAAACAGCCGGGAGGATCAACGCGAAACCGCTAATTTGGCTTGGAGCTTAATTTCTTTGAGCCAAGAGTTTGCATTATCCGCCCTTTAAATTGTCAGCGTGGAATAACGCGGTTCCCTCGGCTCGCGACCCGGATACATACTACCCGTGCAAGTAGAACCACTTTCTTAATCGATTCTTTCTCGTTGCAGAGTATCGTCGAGTGGTTCGACGTCGTGTAAGAGCAAGCCCGGAGGAACAACGGGACGCCATCGAATGGGAACACCGTACGAAACAAGGAAAAGGGTCGCTCGTTGAATTCGAGAACGATGAGTTTCACGCCTTTTTTTCTCTCGCTTCCCCTCGCGCGACTTCCGATTGAAAATGTCGAACGTTCGGCACGTACGGTTGAAATATCGCGGCCAAATCGAATTTAAGTCCCACGAGTGAAAACTGCATTTAGATGGATACGTTTTTTCCTACCGGCGTTATACAACAACTTTAATTTCTTCCCGCGGGATCGTTATTCCACTCGTCGATCATTTAAGCGCATTGAAAATTAAAACAAAGCTCGGAGCGACCACGAAATATGTGTATTGATTTTCTCTCTCGAGGCTCGTTACGCGGCCACAATGTCGCTTTCATGACTCGAAATCTTGTTCTTCGAAATACACATTTTTCGCTCGAACGTTTTATCACTCGGGAGATTTGCGCCCAACGATCAGCGCGGTGCTAAAAGAGGGAGAGAAGAGAGAAAAATAGGCGGGATAAGCGTTTCCCGCAAGGATTGTTAGAATACCACGTGGGCGCGACGATTTCGTTTTACGGTATTGTTAGGTAATAAGGCTCCCCGGATATCGTAATAGGATTTCCGGGATCAACGAGTCTTTCTACGGTACGATCGAACGTCAGAGACAGCCATTACACAGACCGACGTTACGTGGAATTGAACAATTTCAAACTCTAACTCATCCCGTGCCGAATTCGAGGGGGAAGCGCTGTTTGAGAAGAGGCAGACTGCCTCGTGGAACGAGAAGGAGGGCCAGGTGTTCCGAATCTGGAGCGAAGTTGCCGTGAAAAGACGCTCCTCGGTTTTTCGAGCGACTGAGTTCATCGAAGCGTGCGTTCAGACGCGTCCAGGACGCTCTTGTACAAAGTACATATTGCCTGTATTCCCCTTTCGAGCAGCGTGTGTGTCTGTGGTGTGGTGTGCGTCGAGTACCGATTGATCGAAGCGTCGAACACGAGAGAGATCGTGTCGTCTGCTCTTCGGTGGCGAGGCAGAGGTCGAGGACCCAACCGGTGAAAATTGATCGAGAGCGAGAGTCGTTCGCGACTCTAGTTCCCCGGCGCGAGAGGCGGGGTTGCGTTATTACACCAAGGGTGAAGAAATCAGGCGGCACTTTAATTAACGGGGAACTGGCTGCAAGCATCGCCGTAAGAATTGTAACGGCGCGCGAGAAATTGCGTTCTCGCCACACCGTCGCTGAATCGTAATATTGGCCCCGATTGGAAACACCGAAAGTAACGTACATTCCTGTCCATAAAACTGAGAACACTTTCAACTGCTTATTGTACATCGAGAAATTTCACACCTACAGCGAATCAATAATTATCAAATGAAAAATTGTATTAAACCATTAGACGAATTATATTAATATTTTCTTACGACGTTGCTTGATGTCCCAGAAAAAAACATACTTGAATCGGGATAAGAGTGGCGCTTCTATCGATCGGGGAACACATGCACGCTTACTTTTTACATTTTAGAGCTATAAAGGAATACGTATAGATAGTTGTCGAACGAGAAGAGCGAACTGTGTTCCGACAGTGTTCTTCCGCGAGAGAAGAGGAAGCACACTTTGCCATACTAGCTATATTAACACCAGAGACTTTTGAGAAGAGAAGAAGAATCGTGGTAGCGTATAATGTCCGTGCAAGCTTACTAGTGCCGCCGTGCTTTTTCGTTACGAATTCATTTCGTCGCTCGTACCTATCGAACGATTTGTATGAAAGTCATCGTGAGTCATCGATGGCACGTCATTCCAGCTGATGTCGCGCGATCCTCTGAAATTCTCATAACGCTGTTCGTTAAATAAACGACTAAACGAGTATTCACCGGCTCCTACTTTCTCCCTACGAGACTCTAGTGAAAACGGTAGAAGAAAGACGTAGCCGACACCGGGGTGGAATGACGAGCCTAATCATAGCGAACAAAAGAGGAATGTATTTTATGATATTTTACGCATAAAGAACGATCGTAAATCGAAAATATAGCGATTAGTCCAAGATAAACTTAAGTAGAGGTGTATAAAAATAATTGAAAATGAGGGGCGTGCATAACGTTGCGCGCATAGCGTTTTTACGAAGGTTGACGGGGCAAGGAATGCGTCGATTTTGCATCATACGCACAGAACAGGGCCGCGGAACGATGATTCCGAATAATTATTGTATCAATGACGACGATAGTTAATTATGGATTAGAGGATCATCGATTTAATGTCAACCCCGTAACGAGATTATCCTATGTCAGGGATGAACGCCTGGAACAGAAATGCGACCAATCTACTAACGGTTTCGTTTCTTTTTTTCTAAGGAAGTCAATAGAACATCGATCACCGACCTGCGAGGATCGCCCTATCACGAGTAATCCTAAGCGCTATTGTAAAATATTGTACCATATTATTTCGCGTTATTTATTTTTCAATGTTTTTACTAGGAGACGCGTTTTTACGATACTCAAGAGGATTATCGCGTAATGTTATATAGAGACACGACTTCGTTCTGATCCGCGGTGCCGCGCCTAATCTTCGTGACGAGGGAAACCAATCTTTTCTTTCATTAAGATCGTATCGGAATCGGAAGAAACGAAATTGTAATAATCGCTAATGATCAATTAAGAGTGGTGCGCTTAACACGCTCGTCGCGAGTACAATCACAGCGGATCAGACAGATTAGAATGTTTATAAACTTCAACGTATTTCCAGCAGCTTTTGCAGTGTATAAAACTAACCAGACGAAGAAACCGCAAATCTAGTCTAGACGAGACCTAAGAGAGCTGTACAGCTTGCACGTTAAAGATTATTACGGACGTGGCCGTCCGCCCTCTGAACGATTAATGTTGACTTCGAAGATGAGGGCCGAATGAACGGAAATTCGTTTTGTACGCGACAGCGAACGATTACGTTCCGCGATGGTCTAATAGCGAAACGAAGTGCACTATTGGATCGTAATGCTAACTCTAGCAGCACGAAGTACTAACGAGTTAATAGCGAAATTTGTCGTAAGGGAAAACGAACGCTGCAATTTATTAATAATGAAGCATAAGCCGCTGTTGATGTTTCCTAAAAAAAAAAAAAGGTCTTCGAATTTCATTCGAGGAGGTCGGAGTACGATAGGTACCCGAGAACGAGAATGTTACGACCAAAATATTAATTATACGACATCGAGAAAGTGAAGAGAGGAAAGCCGAAATAAAATAGTTTATGTAAGGCACGAGGTTTGTATTGAATTTCGTTTGAAGGCGCACCAAACAAGAGGAGAGATACGGTCGGAATCCGCCGCAATTACTTACATCTAACGAAAAATGCCTAGTCAACGTGTACGTGCTCCCAGAAATTGTATTTTCGTTCCGCGTTTCTATACAGTTTGAAATTTTGTTCCGAGGAATTGTGCGTTATTGTATCGTTATTTTTTTTTTAATAGAGAATTGCGACATCGAACAAAAAATGGAACGTAAAGAACTGAAATACGTATTTGGAGCACCCGTACACTTAAGAATATTTATGTAATGCTAACAATGTTACTTGCGATTTGGTATATGACGAACGTCAAACACGAAAAATATTTTATTCTAGTCGTATCTTTCATGCTTTGCCAAGTAAAATAATATAATTCCTGTGTTACATGTAATAGTCAATTATGTTTTAATAAAATCTGCCAAGATTCTTGACAATTCTTTGCTTACCTCAATCACAATTCCAGTTAGGAGATCAATTAAAGATGAAGGTAGAAGCAGGAAGAGGTAATGCAAAGAAGACGAAGCAGGATAGATGGTAAAGAGTATGAAAAAAGTGACTGGAATCCGAGGTTTCCTATAAAATAAACCGATCAAACACTAAAATTATGTCAAAATATATATTCATATAAAACTCTTTATAATCGATAATTATGATTACTACATATAAATTGAATCCTTAGAATATAAAACATATAAATACTATAATGATGTGCATACATGATGTCAAATCCTGGTAGCAGTCTTTAACACAAAGGGTTGCTCAAGAGTGGAAATAAACGTATGTTCCATATGTACATCTCAACCAAGAATACAGAAGTAAATTCAGATATTCTTGTAACTAACAATAGTGTCCATCTTATGGATAGAAGTTGAAAATGATCTCAACTGTACTTCTTGACTGTTGGCAATAAATACAGGTTGTGTCTCATCCCATTCGTTTGGTATGTTACAATCAGGTACAGTATAAGTCAGTACGTCAAATGAACACAAACAGTCCAACAGTGGAAGGAAACTTACAGTACCTGAAACAAAGAAAAACTCATCTAAATGTTATAATGTTCTTCGGTGTACAGAATATAAATCTCTCATTACAATACATTACCCGTGATCTGGCGTATAACTTCACGAATCTCCTTCTGTATAGACTTTATATCCTTACTGCCTTCTTGAGATTCATTTTTTGCATTATCACTGGTGCCATTAGATACTTGACCCTCATAGCTGACTACAAAGTCCCATTTTTCTAATACTTCTTTGGTATTTACATTTGTTATAACGAGCGTCACTTTTCGCACTTTTTTTTGGACAAGCCATTCCTGAATCTGGCCAAGAACAGCATCGAGAAATGATTTGATCTTCTCGTCAGTTGACATTAATATGAAGAGACCAAAGTGCTCGGTCGGCTGGAACGTTTCCGGTGGATAAATACCTCTTTGATATAAAATACTGTTCACTCCATATACTGTAACAAGATCAAACAATGCAGGCATTAATATAAAGTAACTACCCGCATAACCATGCAACGTACACATTGTGAAAATTCAATGAAATCGCGATTAACTTACAAAGATATTCTTTAACCAGCTCCGCAGAGCCTTTCAGTGTAATAGATTTGGTTTTCTGCTGGACCTCTGTCATAATTTTCGAGCAATTATTGTAACAAAGTTGGTGAAATTATATCACAATTCGAAATCCTAGCACCTCACTGAACAAAGCCGATTCACTATTTTCAAAATGCTCCAATACGAAGCCTGCTAACCGACGTTTAACGAATCCACGGATGAATTACGAAGAAAGGAAAGTCGAACGTATATTTTGTGCCTGGGTGCGTTCGCAAAGTACAATAATGTGTTCCGAAAATGAAATCACACTGTATCACCTAATAACCACTGGTTATTATAACCACTAGAGAGGAAAATACAGAGCGGTAACTTGCCACACGAGTACAAGTGGCGCCAAGCGGTCACATCCTCAAATCTCTCATCACTGAATAGTGCGTGTCATGTATAAATATACGTAATTTCTTAATTGTGATTTGATTCAGGTGATTGTTGATCTTTTCATTTAACAGGTTTTTCGAGAAATGGCCGATTGGAAGATTTCGTTAGCTTCAAGGAACAATATCCTATTTTGCGACATACCTTACATCCCAATATTACTTGAAGATATTCCTAAATACGTTTCTGAAAAAGACTTCAAGAAGAACAGAATTAAAAAGATCCAAACGTTCGGGAAGTTAATTCCCCAAAACGAGATCTCTGCTGAGCTTGAATCTTTAAGAAATGCTTGTAAATTTCCTATTAGTTTCAAGAACTTAAATATCTCACATATATACATCAATAATTCGAGCGAAAACAGAAATGGATTCTGTGCTATATGGGTAAATATGAGTAGCTGTATCTTTCTCTGTTCCTCTTTTCGATTACTCGAAGGAACTGGTTCTTCCAGCAAAAGTACGACGTGTTTAGAGTATATGGAACCTTAGAGGATTATGGAACATTAAAGGAAGAATCAGGACATATATTGCAAGTTGATCGTTTGTTACCAGTTAATGATATTGAGGGCACATGGAGGTGGATGAATGTAGTATCAAAATTGGCACGCTCCGAATATCGCCGGTAAACTTTATTTTCAAAATTTCTGTGTTTATTTGATTTGCCTTATATTTTTTTATTTTTTCTTACTATAGATATTACCGTACTAAAGCACAGAATGAAAGACTATTTTTACAGTATGATGATATGAAAGAGAAAAGAAAACGTTATGAGGAGGAAAAAAGAAAATAACAATATCATAAAATCTCAGTGTATGTACATACAAATCAATTACAAATTTCACTTGTAACTATCAATACATCACGATCAAATATGTATGATACAATGTCATTTAGTATCAGATACTAATAGTTATACATATTATTTGTACTCAGATGCCGCAAATGTTTAAAATCTTTAAGGATCATCGAATTGATATTCCTCGTATTCCAACGAGCGAACAAGAGTTCTGTTCTGAAGCATTTGTGTAACGCGCATTACTACAGAACTCTTATGAAACTTACCAATAAAGCAATAAACTTCTTGAAATAGTTTCTAAAAGATAAATGGTGAGTAACTATATTTTCTAGACTCCTTTATCTTCGCAAAGATAAAATAAGAGACCACAATTAAATTTATTACATATGTAATATGTTTGTAATATATGTAATATGTAATTTCATTGTCGTAGAATTGTCGTAGAATTGTCGTAGATTGACGATTTATATTTACTTCATTTAGATCCGACAAGACGTGGCGGAAAGTGAAACGAAGAAGCGTTTGAACTCCTTCTTGAAAAATGATGTAAAATAACTGCAGTACATATTATGTCATAAAGTCACCATTCATTCCTAATTACACTTTGACAGAAAATTTCGTGACAGATAACTTCTAACTTCTAAAAAAGGTTGAACAGATATAAAATAAATTGCTTGTACAATTTCCATGTCACGTATAACGTTAACTGATTCTACCATGATCATATATCGTCATTATATGATAGAATATTTTTAAAAAACGATACACTATCTTCAAGCTCAGAACATGGTAGGAATCGGTGCACAAACGTTAACAGATCATAGAAAGAGATGCTAGAGCGTAATATAGTAGAAATATGTATGTATAAATGTATTGTAAAAATAGTTAATTTTTGATTAATAAACGAATAAAAACTTAAAACTTAACTCGCGACTGCGAGTGCTACTGTTTACCACGTCATCTGCTTTCTATATTCATTCATTTAAATAGGATGATATGAAAGCAAAGTGCGGTCCGGTCATCGAGGGACTATGATCATTGGGGCAAAGACTGAGAACGTCTCAGATATCTCATCGAGCCATTAGTTCACTATTCCGCAACTGGCGGCGCTGCGGAAAATTCCTCAAATCTCTCATCACTGCTGTACAGTCGAGTTCATGCCTCTTAGTTACATGTGATTCATGCTCGATTGCAGCGCCACGCACACGGCACGAGAACGGGAGGCATAAGTTGCCGTTGATTCAATTGCGGGTAATTTTTCAAGCCTTTTGCACGCGTCCATCATGGCATCCGCTGAAGAATTGAGCGTCTCCGCTCTTGTCTACGACTATTTATTAAAAAAGGACGCGTCCTTAGCGAAGGTGTTCCAAAAGAAAACAAAAGCGGTAAGGTTATAAAAAAGGTATTTGCGTATATACATCAATTAATCGATTTCTAGGATGCCGATGCCCATGCGGTGTGAGAAGTACCGCCATTCGGTCGTACCACGTGGGCGACATATTTTCGTTATTTTATAAGTTCGGTTTGATATTTTAAACGTACGGTTTGATATTAACTTTGATCCTCATATTTTTTTTCGTCTCCTATTTCTATTTAATTAAAATTGTCAATACGCTGTCCTTTCAATAAAGTTCTTGTAAAATAGATCACTAATAATAAGCCCATTCAATTTTATATATTTTATTTACAGCCTGCGTTACCTAAAGGTGCACCGTCGATACAAGAAGTATTTCAATATTTTCAAAAGACCTCACCGAAGAAGATTCACATAAAAGCCCAAGTTAAAGACAGTAGTTCAGATTCAAGTTCAGAGAGCGAAGAGGAAGCTCCTAAGAAGCCACAAATAAATGGCAAACCTACAATTACTGCATTAGTAAATAATAAACAAGAATCTTCCTCAGAGGATAGTTCAAGTGAAGATGAGAAACCAGCAGCAAAGAATAAACCTGCTGTTAAAACACCCGCTAAAGCAATCCCTGTAAAGAAAAAAGAAAGTTCAGATGAGAGCTCCTCAGAAGAGGAAGAGACACCTAAAGTGCAACCAAAGGCATTATCTACACCTAAAGCAAAACAGGTATCTAAATCAGACAAATCTTCAGATGAATCAGACTCAGATAGTGGAGTACAGAAAGTAGGAGTACAGAATTTAACTGCAAGAGTGAAACCACTAGTAACACCTAAAGCAAAGACTGTACCTAGTAAAAAAGATTCTTCAAGCGACGATAGTAGTAGTGAAGAAGAAAGTCCAGTCAAACCTGTATTAAGTAAACCAATACCTGTCGCAAAAGTACCGGCAAAGAAAGACGAATCATCCAGTGATGATGATTCTTCAGAGGAAGATGTTTCGTCGCAACCAGCAGTTAAAGCTAAACCAGTTCCGCCAGCTGTTAAAACTCCTACCAAACAAGAGTCATCTAGCGATGATTCCGATGACTCATCAGACGAAGCAACAGTTGCAAAGCAAGCTAGTAAACCGGTAGCACCGAAGAAAACGCCTGTTCAGCAGAAGAAGGAAGCAGTGAAACCTCAGACGCAAGGCAAAGGTTTACCAACTAAACCAAAAGTCACAGTCACAAAAGAAGAGTCATCGTCTGATGATGATAGTAGCGATGATGAAACCCCTGCTAAGATTTCTAACCCTGCACCAATACCAATAGTAGTAAAGAAAGTTATAGTTAAGAAAAATGAATCTTCATCAAGTGATGACAGCAGTGAAGATGAGCCACCAGCGAAGAAAGCTGTTCGTCCACCAACACCAGCTGTTGCAAAGAAAGTGCCTGCCAAAAAAGCAGCATCTTCTTCTGATGATGATAGTAGTAATGAAGAAGACGAACCATCAGCCAAGAAGCCTGCTCCCACTAAGTTGATAGCACCCATTAAACCTACAGCGACCAAAAAAGCAGAATCTTCGAGTGAAGATTCGGACAACTCTGAAGAACAACAAAAACCTGCACCAAAAGCAGCAGTAGCATCGAAACCCATAGTTAAAAAAGCAGATTCGAGTTCTGATGATTCAGATGATTCTGAAGATGAGAAACCAGTTAAACCAGCAGCGCTTACGCCAGCAGCGAAAGTTAATGTTAAGAAACAGTCTTCGAGCGAAGATTCTGATACAGATTCATCAGAGGATGAAAAAACAAAAACTGCACCTGCACCCAAAATTACCCCGAAAGCAGCAGTTAAGAAAGAATCAGACTCGGAGGAAAGTGAGTCTGAAGAGGAGCAGCCAAAAGTGGCGCCCGTTCAAAAAACACCAGCGAAAGGTGAGAAGAGGAAACATATGGAGATAGAACAGGAAGACGAAGATACAGAAAAACCACCTGTGAAAGGACAGAAGGATAATTACAATAACTTTGTGAGGGCGAGCAACAGCTTCAACGAGGAAAAGGTAATCACGTTGTACATATTTATTTAAAATGTAGATGATACTTTTTATTCATAAGGTACTCTGTCTTTAGCGATCAAAGAATTCACCGTTTCGTCGTGTAAAGGACGATGAGTTTAACTTGGATCCAAGATTGGCCAACAATTCATTTGAGGCGAAGGTAAATGCTTGGAAACATCCGGGAAGCGCAGTTCGCTCGCCGTTTTGTAAAACTGAAAACCATGTTTCCGTGCATTCACCAACTCAATTTAATAATGTTTTGTTAACAAAATGAAAATTAGAGGAAGATGTTTATTTTCCCGTACAGAAAGCGGCGACTGACCTGTGTTTCCCTTCTGTTTTAGGAAGACGATCAAGAAGAGGGTGGTTTTAAAAAACATGGGGGAAGGGGCGGTTTCGGTGGAGGTAGAAATGGTTTCGGTCGCGGTGGTGGTTTCAGAGGTGGTCGCGGCGGCGGTGGCGATAGAGGAGGAAGAGGCGGTTTCAGGGGTGGTCGCGGAGGAGACGATGACAGGGGAGGACGAGGTGGTTTCAGGGGTGGCCGTGGAGGAGACGGTGACAGAGGAGGACGAGGTGGTTTCAGGGGTGGCCGCGGAAGAGGAGGTTTCGATAATAGGAAATCGTGGGGTGGGCACGACAAGGGAGGTGATAACGAAGGTGGCAAATCTGATGGATTTAGAAGATCGTGGGGTGACGGTGACAGGGGTGGTCGTGGTGGGTTCCGAGGGGGAAGAGGTGGTTTCGACAAAAAGAGGTCATTCGATAGTGCACCACAACAGAATAAGAAGATAACATTTGACGATTGATGATAGAAATAATTTATGTACAAACAGTTGGTTAGTTCGAAGTAGTCGATTATTACCCGGGTAAATGTTAATATGGTAAGTAAAAATATAATTTTCTTCCAACAGAAAGGTGCTCGTGGCTCATGGGGAGAGAAAGCAAATAAGGACCTTAAATTCACAAGAGGAAAATCGTTTCGGCACGAAAAGACAAAGAAGAAACGCGGTAGCTACCGTGGAGGTCAAATAGATACTAGCGTCAATTCTATTAAGTTCGAGGATTAAGCGAATTTTATAGAATATGATAGATATGTTTTAATATCAGTCTATGTGTAAGTTACGCGAGAAATCTTCTTTGTACCTTAGCAATTTGCTAAGTATTCTTAGAGTCACGACAATTTTATATTTGAATGGTACGAAATTACGTGAAATGTAGGTATAGAGCTCTTTCATTACGTTATCAAATGTTTATTTGGTACCACGTCAAACTATTCCCACGTAGTTTTATTTGATGATTGATATCTGTGAGACTGTAACTTGGATTATGTCCATTAAAAATATATTCACTATTATTTTAATACAAGAAGTATAGGTTGCGAGAGCTACTTCGATACTAACTGTTGTTGTATTATATATTGATTAATATTGCAATATGTATCATTAATGTAAATTTATCGTTCCTAAAGTTAATAGGAAATTCAGCAGACATCACTCACATCTGTGTTGTGAAAGCTCGAGTGAAAAGCATTGAGTAATTCCCTTTCTTGTTTGTCATTAAAATCGATAAGGTACATTTTGGACGTAAGCGACGTAGCGTCAGCTTATGAGTAGAGTGGCTTTTAACGTTAATTTTTACAGTTAGCATTAAGACCTCTAGAACGCATATATTTTACAACTGTTTGTTCCGAAACAAAAAATGGAAATGAACAAACTAAGAACTTATTCCACGGGAAGAACTTTTGTAATTAGGTATTAGTAAAAACAATCGAATTAAGAACGAAAGCCGAAAGAACCATCAGACATACAACATCAATTGTACTTTTCATTGTTGATTTAAAAATATGACCACTTTGTATATTATAATACAACATTTATAAAGAGAATGTGCTACTAACAATTTTCATCGTGTCTACCCTTACGTCCTTACCTTCTATTTTAAAGTTAACATGATATGTTCTCATAAAAACAAAAAAAGCGCAGGTAACAATTCAAAGTACGTATCTGGAACGCGGGGAAGAAAGAAGGGCGTTCCTGGTTACCCCCTTTCATTTAATCTTTATCCTTTTTCTCCAATGAGAGAAAAAAGATTTCGAGGCAGAATAGGGGCCGATATTACTCCTCTCATCCCCTCTTTCTCCCCGGCTATACCGGAGCACAGAGAGCGGTTACTTACGATTCTACAGTCAACCTCTGGACATCCACCTGTGAGGACGGAGGTGTTCGACCCCACGACATCCGGTGCGGTGACATGAGCAGTGTTTAAGGAACCCGTGAACCCTCATTTTAATTCTATTCCCTTTTTTACGTTCGAACGTTTCGATCGGTTCATGTAATCGTTCGTATTGCCTAACCGGATCGAAAAAAGGACTTCGAAACTTGTTGTGTCAAATAATGGTCTTCCTCACGGTGAGTGATATTCTGTAACACACAGAATTAATTACAGAAAAAATTAATTTACTTCTGACACTTCTTGGTATTCAAATCAAGTCTGGCCTTTAGACTGAATTAGAAATTATAAATTAAATGCACCACGGATTCGCAAAACTCACGTTCAAATTAATACCTCACGGTTTCATTCTCAATTAGAGTTACTGTACATAAAATTCTAATTCAAGAAACTCATATCATAATCATAAAATCCTCGAATTATATCTCTATCGCTACAGAAAGGATGTTCATAAGCATTTGAATCGGAGGAAATTGAGATTGACTTTGGGAAACATTCCAGGCAGATACAGAGCAAAGATTCATTTCAAAAGTGATTATTGCAATTGAGTTATTACGTATCGAGATTCTTGATAATTTTGTTACGCTTGGCTTTAAACCTGCGGCCTGACTTTTATCGTTAATTATATCAATTGTTTTCATTCTATTTGTTATATTCTTTAAGGCAACGAATTCAGAGCCATAAGACGTCCTTGACAATGAAAATAACTGTAGAAAAAATTTCCTAATACGTGTATCATGATCTCCTTGACAGTTATAATAATTTATTCATGACGCGAAGCGCCGAAAAGACTGTACCGTTAACGAAAAGAGCAAGGATGAGTAAACATACGTACAATAAGGAGGAAACTGGCGCGAGAGGAAAGAACGTTTTGGACGATTCACCTTTACCGTTAGAATCAACCGCATGACGTACTCATGGTCCACAAGGAATCTGCTCCCGGCTACCGGAAGCACAGTTTTTCCTAAGCCTTTTCTCGTCTCTTATCTTGCCTCCGATTCTCATGCTACATCTAATTGTTCAAACCTTCTCGAGAGCCGTTTCACAGGTTCGAGTTAAAAAAAAGATCTGCTTCAATTCGGCCGACTATTTCCACGATCGGGAGATACCCTGTTAATTATGCATCCAACGCGTTAGCATATTAACAGGCAGTCTGGCTACAGAAAAAGTCTGCTAACAATGTGAAAGGTCGCAGCACGGATAATTGTTCTCGCTGATTTTGAATTGCTGTGAATACGCGAGCCCCGATCTTCCAAGTTCAGGTGATTCTCACGTGTAAGCAGCCCGTCTCCCTCTTTCTCGCAGGATCGCCGTTATATAATCCACGAGAGACGCGGGCGCGTTATCTTGCACGTATCTATCCAAATGTCTTTATTGCACGGCCGATATCACGCGGGAATTATACACGTGTATGTAACATCTTCGAAAATGCATTTGCGCTGATGCAGCGTGACTCGCGTACGAAAAGCTGAAAGGGCTGAACATCCGATTACTTGCAACGAAGTTTAAACAAGCAGGAGACATTTTTCGTTTTGAGAAGCATTTCCTGCAGGAAGGAAAACGTGTTAAAGGTGAGCAGCGTTTCCTGAAGAGACGGCCGCGCAATACCAGTCACGGCCAATGACCAGCCTTGAGTGCTCAGCCATTAATGATTTTCTTCCTTTCCTTTTCCCGAGCAATTCATTACATTGGCAAACCACGGTTTTCAAAGAGATTGACTCTTCTTCGCTTAAGATTAATAAATAGTAGGAATCAAGGACGAGAAGTATTCCGCGAAGCACTCAGAATTGAGCACTGAACATTAGATATGTATGTATCGAGTTGCTTTCACTCGTATAGCGGAAGTTATATGGATCTGGCAACCTAGAAACCTCAAATCGTATTCGGCTATTCAATTACGCGCGTTGACTAATTATTATTCTTAATTGCACGCCACTCTCTCGTACCCGAATGATTTTCATCGTCCGTAAGATCCGAAAGTGAAAAATGTTAGCTCGCTTGTTTCGCGGGCTGCTCAGAGGAAGTCGGCCCCCAGAAGAAAACACGATAATGGCCGATCGTGAAATCATTAAATATCCGCGAAATTATAGGGAGAGCACAAAGGTAGAGCAGTTGCGCGAACAGTTACACGTGTCGGTAATGAAAAAGCGTGGAAACGATTCCTGTAGCCAAAGCGATTCGGTTCGAATTTTTGCACGACGTGTCACACAGTCCAAGTGTCGTTTACTTTTGCTCTTGACCTCGTACGAATTCGCTCCCGCCTGCTTTCGTCATGGTGACAACGCGTTCCATCCTATCGTACCGGTCCCGGTAATTCGAATCCAACGTCGGTTCCGACTGCTTTATTCATGAGTTCTTCCCCGCTGTAATTAGTTGTTTCATTAATACCCGAGTCTCGATACATGAAATGATATACCTGGTTCCACGCTTTCGTTCCAGGTGAACATTGTCATTATATGATAATTTCCATCAGCCTGATTCTCCGATTAAAATGCTTTCAAATCAATTAAGCATCGTGGAAGTGTGCCGTTCTCAAGGCTTTCCTCTATNGTTCTTCCCCGCTGTAATTAGTTGTTTCATTAATACACGAGTCTCGATACATGAAATGATTTACCTGGTTCCACGCTTTCGTTCCAGGTGAACATTGTCATTATATGATAATTTCCATCAGCCTGATTCTCCGATTAAAATACTTTCAAATCAATTAAGCATCGTGGAAGTGTGCCGTTCTCAAGGCTTTCCTCTATCTGATTTCAGATGTCCAGGTACCTCGGTTTGATCCTCGTTATCTTGACGTGCGCCCACGTATACGTGTACGGGGCGAAAAAATGCGAGGGGAATGGGTTGGGGTTGAAATACGTGTGGGGAGATGCGCTCACAGATCCCGCCGACTGTGTAGGTCCAAACAACATGCAGTATCCACAGTAAGTGATCCCTTATATGGTTCTCCAGTAGGATTTTAAGAGATGCTTGGTTTACGCGCGATACCGTTACTAAAACTAACGTTTGTCGCGTCGTAGAGCCGCGATATCGAGGAGTTACAAGAACCTGTGGGCGGGCAGTCGGACAGCGAGATCGCATCAACCTCGAACCATTGATCCCGAGTTGACGAGGCAAGCGCTTCTGCACAATTACAAGAGCGCGCACGGTGATTACTCGATCCGAGCGGAATCGTCGCGAAACGGTGAGTTCAATCATTTTCCTAAAGCTGATAATAGGTAGCGTAGAAATATTTACTACCTAGTTTGAAGACACGACTTCCTATTTGGTAGAAAAATAGCTTAACGGATCACGATCGAGCCGGAGACGTGGCTCGGTTAGAAACACGCGGAAGACGAACTTGTCCCTCTTAATCGAAGCGCAACAGTAGCCTGCTCGATTACCTGAATCACGAATACTTGCGGGCAACTGTAACCCATATCCTCTACAATTTATTTATTCATCTCGTTTCCTTAATCCTCAATAATCATTCATTGTTGAAGTCATAAATGAGTTGATTTACAATTATTGCAATTATCCCTTCAAATTGTTAAACGTGCACTTGTGTTTGCATCTTGCAATTATCCGTAGCGGGCAACATATAAATATTTTTATGGTCTTCTGGGCGAAATTCGCTTTTACATTATCTTCGGATTTACTACCGCGTGAATGCTTTGCAATACCGTTGCTCCTCGATAAGAACCGCGTGCGCTTGTTCCAAGGATAAACGCTTTTAGTTTACCGGATACTCGTGGAGCGGCTTACATGCTTACAAAGCTGTCGTATTGACCATCGAAGGCAAGATGAAAAATGCACGAAAATCGGAACGACCGGTTACCCACGCGATTATACGGCGGTTCGCAGCCTTGAATTATGCAGCTGTCCTTATGACACGAAAACCCGGTTTGAACCGAGTAAGTGCGACACCCGCCGTGCCAGGTGAATTCCTGTTGAAATTCGCCGATCGTAAAACAGCGATTATCATTTGCGCACGAGAAAAAATGCGTTAACCGATGCCTCTTCAGCATCGATTCTCGGTCCTTTAATGCGGATAATGGCTCGCTGGCACAGGAGGACGGGTAATAAGGCACCGTGTTATCCGGCCAATACAGTTATCGCTCGTTCTGTTCATAACGGGACACCGGCGACCCACTCGTCGATTCGAACACACGAGCCGACTGAATTCCAAAGGGCGCCAATCTCGTAAACGGGTTACCTCGTTAATCGTTACAAACTCTTCGAAATTCTTTTTCTTTTGAAATCTCGGTTTTAATAATTATCCTTAGCGTCACCGTGCATTTTCCACGTGCAGGCCTCGCAAAGAAACCGAGTAATTTCTAGGTCAACCAAACTTGTATTACTGGTATAACTCCTGCGTTGAATGTCAAGAAATTATCTTTACGTGCGCTCCGTTTCTAGGCAGAGCATTTTCGCCGAAGGAGACGTGCGGCTCGCCGGCCAGATTATGCAAAACGAGGTACAACACCACGGCGCCTATGTACGGTGTCAGTTTAACCAGCGGCCAACCTGTGACTATCGTACAGAAATTTCCTGACCTCCTGCAGCAGGTTGTGTTCGAAGTTTGCGAGTGAGTATTACATTTTCTTGTCCTTCCTCCAATCCAAACATGATCGCTATGCACGATTACTTGCTTAGCACGTCGGATCGTGATCTGTAGATACAAGCGACGTGATTCCAATTGAAATTCCAATGGTGAATCGAATGTAGAACAGTGGGCTGAGCTGATCCGAGGCGAAGCCTACTTCTCAAACATTTTCGGGCTGTTATTTACTCGCGCGATTATCAAGTAATGCCTAAAACAAATTTCTTTTCCGGGATGTTGATCATATTCTTGTATTTTTCTGTTCCAGATCGAAGGAGTGCGACGTGGTCCACGGGGAATGCACGCAGACGTACGTGCCGTACCTATTTCTGGTGATTCCACTCGGGCCGGTGACCCTGACTGGTCAAGATTACGTTCTGGTTGAGAGCGGTTGTGTGTGCAAGCCGAGAAATTCGGCGAGCATTGCGTCGGAAGCCCCAGCCGTTCCAAGCTTTTAAACGTTCGTCGAACCCGTGAGACAGGCATCGAGCGCGCGCCGGATGACGCAGTTCGAGAGCCTCGCGGTGAACGCGACGAATAAATCGATGGAAGGTGATCGAACAACCTCGTCGAGGGACCTAGTAACCTCTTTGACGGAGGAAGGAACGCTCGAACCAGTAACGAAGTAGCTAGAAAATTGATTTCTCGGAAGAAATCTCGTATATGAACGATTTCGCCCTGCGAACGCTTTCTTCCATGCCAAACGGGGAAGGTAACTTTTACCGTGGACCGATCAGCTTCCCCAGTTTATTCAGGGCATCGATTTCCTCGAGGAACAGCTTTTTAGCTGATGAACTGAAGATACGAACTTCTCGCGGTACTCCCGGTGGTTCCGGGTTAACGCGTAGACAATTTATGAATTTAGGCACCGAGATAAAGACTCCTCTACCGCGATAGTCGTACGATCGTGGGATTCGTTGATCCGTAAACTGTCTTTACGGCGAGGAATTCGATTGAAGAAAACATTTGACAATTAGACGTGATTCACGGTTGAACAGTGGCGCGGCTCGTCCGCCCTCGTTTCTTTCGTAAAAAAAAGGAAAGAAAATACGAACGAAGAAGAAGTTATTTGAACCTGAAAAAACAAATCGGAGCAGTGGCAGTCGTTTCGCAGAATCCGGTCTCGGAATCCGATCGAGTTCACTAGACCTGCCCGCGAGCCGGTTTCGAGCAGGTGTACGAGACTGCTCGTGTGCAACAGTGTTTCGAGAGAAATATCGGCGAGAGATCCTCAGGAAGGGTATCGTAAAGTTATATCATTTGGTTTGATCGTGTCGTAACCAGCCGGAGACATCATTAATGTGTTTCTCGACACTCTGACTCATTATCCAATCGATTCCGTCTCCTTTCTCCTTTTAAAACTCGTTCCCCTTGCGCTGTACGTCGACGTAAAATCTTTTTAACATCCAATTAGCTGAAGCGTACAAAAGTTCCTTGTTTATAATTGTCAGTCGTGTCCGTTGAAAAATATATCTCTCAGTATTATGCAGGAAATAAAAAGTATAGTGTTAGAATGAGGATCGTTCCCATTGCCAAGGATCGTCCTTATTCCCGGGCCGGTTAAATAGTAGGTGATACATGCCGCTGGCCCGGTTATGCTTCCCAGAACCGGACTCTGGAAGCTCGCGTCAGAATCGTACCGGCAAACAGGATGGACGTGCAGTCGCAGTACGAATGGACCGTACCATGAATTCCGATGAGTATAATGTACCGTTAACCGCTTTGCGGGTCCCTTCACCTCGATTTACTACGGCTGGTTATTTCATAGACGAGAATCTGCGGCGACGGCGCGCGCCCAAAAGTAGATGACTCGTGCCGAGTTCATTCATGCCGCGCCACATTAATCAATGATATCCCTCCGTTATCTTTAGGAACTTCATTAAACTTCGCGTTTGCAACTTACAAGTATTGATAATCGAACATGTGCTGATTATGTATGTAGAATTCGTTAAGTTTCTGATAATAGTTTCGCTAATCATTGGTTAGAAATATTGTTGGACAGTTCACGGATCAACTAGCGAGATGAACATAATTTACGCATGTTACGTTCTGTGCCAGTGCCGTACATGGAAAGTGATAAACGGAGAAATGCTAGAATGTTATTAATACATGCGCAACGAACGTTTTTTTATACCGCATGTCATCTTTTGTATCTATAGTTGTAATATGCAAGTATATACATATTTATAATTTATTATTAGACCACGATTTGTATTCTTAAATGAATGGTTCATAAACTCTAATCCTTCCTCGGCCATCCCGCTTGCCTACAGTAAATACCAAAACATTTCTGCATTTTTTCCAATGGGTTTCAAAGAACAAGAGAAGAGTACAAATGTATACTTCGAAATCTATTTCTAGTAGCTAACGGTACTAAAGACGACACGTAGGCATCAGTTAATACGAATACCTAGAAAAAATAAGTTATGTACATACATACATATACCGGAAAAGAAAATATATATTCTCTTCGAACAGGTTTTCTATATGAAAATCCGTAACAAGACTCCGCGACAAATATAACACTGTTTGCTTTCAACATCGAGCACGCGAAACAAGTAATTACTAACGAAACGTAAAGTACCTTTTAGTGCATCATCCAGCTCTCTGGATAAATCCTTTAAAACATAATTATGAAATCCAAGACGAAGATCTTGATTTTGATTACCGAGGAGACACTATCAGATAGAAAATGAACTTTTACGACCGGGTTTCCAGCATGTAAGATTTGAAAGTGCTGCTTTCAATCCTTCGACTACGGCGACATCTGCGTCCGCACTGTTCGCCTGTTTGCGCCTAAATGTTGGTACTGTTTACTAAGTGTGGTAGCACTGCTTATTGCCAAGCAACTTCACCCTCGACTTCCTCTTTCAACGAAATGGCCACCATGTTGGCGGATTGATCTATTGTGCGTGATTGAAGCGTTCGCGTTCATGTATTATCGATATTAATATCGTATATTTATATATATAAAATTATACATTGATTTGCGAATCAGAAAAGGCGCAATTATATTGCAGCGCCTTTTCTTGATTCGCTGTTTCTTAACTCGCTGCTAGAGAAGAGATTCATGCATTATTAGTTAACATCGCGCTTTGCTTTTTGCACGTTATCAAGATGATGTACACGGTAAGTTGAAACGTTTATGTCAGGCCCGAAAAAAGTATTGCTCCGGGCAATTTTATTTGCTTTAAATTGTTGCCTTCTATTTTGCATACTCTAGTCTCTAATAACGTATTATAGGGGACTACTGCGTCGCAGGACACAAGGTTCAGCGACAAAGAGAAGAAACTTCTTAAACAGATGAAGTTTGGTGATTCCCTTACGCAGAAGGTAGACACTCTCTCGATATTTCTTTTATATAACTGCTCCCTACTTGGATATTCACTATGAGCTGTTTTATCATCAGGTGGACATGAGTAAGGTGAAGCTGGACGTCATCAAGCCATGGATTACTACGAAGATCACCCAGATCTTAGGGATGGAAGATGATGTAGTGGTAGAATTTGTGTATAATCAACTGGAGGAAAAGGTAAGCAACTTCGTATACCGGCAATTTAATTAGAAATTTAGTTTTAAGAGATAATATAAATTAATGATATGGAATATGAAGAACGTTCACTTGGCTTTTTCCCCTCATCATAGGAAAATCGATAAATACACATTATTTCAGCACAATGTCTTGTACCAGTTACAAATGCTATCATCCAAAATCTGCACAATGTGCTGACTTTGGAGTTTAAAAGCAAGGAGGCAGAAACCATAGTTATACTTGCCTCATTGTTTTTTCTTTTTTTTTCTTAAATTTTGATAATACATCATTCATCCTGTATATCCTATGGTATCCTAATTTTACCGACCCTATGAGTGTCCTACCCGAGCTATATCCTATAACGACAAAAGAAAAAACTGATGTAGCTGATCCTGCAACACTGTCACATGCCAAATTAATTTCTTATCACATATGTTTGAATTCCCCGTTAGTATAAGTAGAGACCGTTGGTGGGGCTCAACCCTATTGTCCAAATGGCATTCGGATGTGCTCCTCTCTGCATCCGATTGGCCGCCTTTCTATCAGCCGTCAACGCTAGCTGATGCCAGCCAGCTGGTATGTCAACGTCATCTTAGAACACTGCTGAAACTTCAACCTCAGCAGTTCATCCAACATCGATTCATCATCGCCACCGGAGAACCAGCAAAATCGCGATAATCTCGCTACATCGCGGCGTTCCTGCTCTTCTCACCTTTGTTCGGAGCTACTCAACCCCGTACTGCAGATGCATCTGCCATGCTGTAACAACGTCACCTGCTAGCTGTTTCGCCTGCTGCTTCTCCATCGATCCAGTGGCTGCCTTGTCCGAGGCGGTTACATGCTGAGACTGCAACTTCGAAAGCGATGACGCTTTCAATCATCAACGCAACGCTGTCTGACGATCGGCTGACGCTGCTTGTGCTGGAGCAAGAGAAAATCCACATGCTGCCAGCCTGGACACCGTCTTCTGACGCAGACATCGTTGCAACGGGCTCAATCGGGAAGCAGGTTGCACCGTCCTCAACGTCTCCGAACAACATCCCAAGGAATCGAGAATCCTTACATCGTGCAGGTCTGTTCACCAGTTAATGATTCTCCAGACATGCTGTCAATCACAGACTCGATTGACTCATGGACGATGCCCGGTGGTATCTCTACTCGGTTTGACACACTTTGTCAACGACACAGGTTGGTGGAGCGGTGTTCCTTCTATTCCAAGATTAATCCTTTCTTTTTCAGCTAACATTTTCAATATGTATTTCTAAGTTTCCTATTTCAGCATATACCTTAGTGATATTCAATAATTGAGAAGGTATCAAAATGGTATCTGGTGCTACTTGTGCGTTTATCGATGAGTATGTTTTCTTTCTTAGCATATTTTGTATACTAGATACATACGTGAAATGAGCAATTCAATATCGGATGGTAAGGTATATTAAGAATGTAAAAATATATCTGCTTTTTCGAGGGGGAAAAGCAGTTAGTATCATGATGGATATGAAGATCTCAATTCTCTTGATACAATTCCATATAACTGAAATTTGTTACTCGAAATTATGTATACAGAAAAATAAAAGGACTACTGTATATTTTACAGTTTCCCGATCCCCGAAAAATGCAGATCAACCTCACAGGCTTCCTGAATGGAAGGAATGCCCGATCTTTCATGGGTGAATTATGGGACCTCTTGGTCTCCGCCCAGGAAAGCGTAACGGGCATTCCGGAGGCTTTCTTGCAACAAAAAAAAGATCAGATTAAAAAACGTTTGGTAATTACCGATTTTTTACATTGTTAGTTTTTTGTTTACAAAGTTGTATGAACTAATCCAATAATCGTAAAACAATTGAATTACTAAATTTTGACATTCAGTAAAAGGTTCAGTTCAATGAATATTTTTGATGCATGCAATTGAGCTTAGATTTTCGATTCATTTAAACAATATATTATCATACTCTAAGTCACAATATATCAATTCAGGAAGAACAGGAGAAGCTGCAAGCTTCTTTGGCAGAGAAGGAGAAGGAAAAGGAAAGAGAGAAGGAGAAAGATGAAGCAGAAAACAAGATAAAGAAAGAAGAGAAGGAGCGCGGTTCATCGAAGGAGCGTCGTAGAGAGCGAAGTAGAGATCGCGATAGAGACAGGTAACTTTTAAAGTCCATCATTTTTATTCTGCATATGTGCGTGCATTTTATGTAAGTATAATTC
>SHCU01000020.1:324533-364728 GCA_004307685.1 Ceratina australensis
CCCGTCGCTTTATTTAATCGCCCTCCGGTCAACGATGTTAGTACGCAGTTACATAATTTAAGAATTACACGCTTGCCCTGTCACTTCTCGTTTTTTTTTTTTAGTTCGCATTCAGTTTAAATACCGCATTTTAAGTAGATAATTCGTTTTATTATATAAGTATTTCAATATGCACTTCACTTTTAGTATCTTGTACGTTTTTATGCCGCGGCACTCCATTTCGTTTCGTTTTCTTATAAATGTACATAATTCGTAGTCTCATAACAAGATTTCTGTTAAGTATTGCCCACGGGTATATTCTTTGCTCGGCCGCGATTTTAACGCGCAGATCGTTTCCAAGAATTTGTGATTTTGGGACCGACGAACACGTCATCGGGGCCCCGCGTTAATTCACCGTCCAACTATTCGCTCTTTCTCATAACATTTTGATGAATAATCGCCGAAAGTCACGCGAAGCGAGCCCGCGTATTCCATTAGTCACGGTGCGTTACCTAATGAAAATTCATCCAGATTACCAAATTGCACGAACGGCAACACAACACCACCTCTGGTGCTACCACACTCTCTATTTCGATTTCATTAGCCGCGGAGTCGTCGATTAACCATCGTTCTTGCCACTACTCATTTACGCTCGCGGTTTTTTGTCTCCCGTTTTATTAGAGACCGTGCGCTGTACCTTCGTTTATTTTCCGATACCATTTCGCGGAAGTGCATTACGTTCGGTAACGTTATTTATCTTACGTTTCGTGGGTTGTCGTGTGCTCAATTAAACCTCGCGTGTCTAAATCTAGCGACGCCGGCATTCCAATTACGTGGGCATCAGTCTGCACCCGACAATGTATGCACTTGTAGCGCATACGAGTCCGCTTAAAAATAAAACGGAGAAACGATAGGGAAAAAAGAAGAGGGAACTGTGGCAGCTTTCATGCCTGAAAGAAGTTCAATTAAATCTCGGATAAGTCCCACGCGCTCGGCATTCTTCAAGCATTCTACTTGTTCCCGGTCTATCCAGATAAACGGCGAACGAAATCTCGCGGCTAGATGCACGCGGAGTAGCGTGTCGGACACGTGAGAGCGAGCACGCAGGTGGTGGTGACAGTGACCCGAGCGAGAGAGCACGAAAATGCATCGGGTGCCTATAGACACGCGTGACACAATCGTTCGAGAATGTCAGTGTCGAAGGGGGCCACAGGTCCACTCTGTTCTTTCCCTGTTCGCGATCCACTCTGAGATGTTCTCTCCGCTCGGCTACTGGAAACCAGCCTCGGATGATCGTTCGAGCAAAAGCATGAACGCAGCCATGAAATTGGTTTCATTTGACATGCTGCTTTAAAACGAAAACCTATCGGCTTTAGTTTCCAGATATTGCGCGCCCGATAGAGCGGACGGTATCGAAAATTTCAAAGCGAAACGATTGTGTACACCTCTGCCCGTCGTTTTTCGAGCAATTTCAAGTGCTTATTGCCAGTCCAAAGGTGTGGATATTCCACGTTAATATTACACAGAGTTTTTATTTTTATTACAAGAAATTGTGAAATAGAAAGTTAATGTGAGATGTCTTCTAATTAGACCGAAGGATAATCGTTATGTTCGATTATATTTCTCAAGAGTTATGAACGGGTTTATAAAAAACAAGTATCGAGAGTGGCAACGAAGCAGGCTTCTAAAAATGTCCGTCGTGGGCCGGCGTCACTTTTATGTATGAATAATGTAAGAAAGAAATGCTAATTGAAATACTTTCGAGTCGCTTTGTTAACAAATCTCGACGGCGGCGACGGCTCGTGCTAGCGATTCGATGAATCACGGCCGATCGCGCCTGGAAGCCGCGCGGTATTGCGAAGAAAGGGAAAGCCCTCGATTGCAAAAACAGCAACGGATGACGCAAAGGAACTGTGTCGATTGTCGGTTTAATCCTTCGTCGATATTTCGAGATGAACGTACGAGCGGGGTACACGGGAGTCAGAAGTCTAATAAAGAAACAGGAGGGGGACCGTAAGAGAAAGGGTGAGACAGAGAGAGAGAGGACCAACGGGCATGTAGATTAAAAGCGAAAAAAAAGCGATCGAAAGATAGATGCTGTAACGCTGCAGTTGGCACTCAGCCATTCGCCTTTTTTCCCTACCAGACTTACGTCCGTTGAAAAATATTGAACCCTTGAAGATGAAACTTTTATGTCTTAGAAGCTGGCTTAATACTCCCTTGATATTTTTAATCCTATTTATTATTAGACTGTTTTATGCAAATGGGATGTTTTTATTTTCGATCGTGTATAAGTACAAGTTTCTGGGTCTCTTGTCATGCTGCGAGCGTAGAGTCGAAATAATAAAGATCGCCGACACGAATTACTTATGCCTTAAATTGACCTACCAAATGACGCCACTTCCGCGCGCGTGACATCACACTATATACATTGCTCAACGTCGGTAGGTTTAATCGTTTATTACGCTCCTATAAAATTATAAATCCGTATTCAAAATCTGGGACAATGCTACTTTTTCCTTGTCCAAAGATAGTAAAAGCCCATTGAGCAGCTTGTAGGGATTATCTGCTCGTAATCGTCGTTTTTGTCTCAAGCGCAACGGTGTATAATTACGAACGGGGAGATGCGACGCAACAAAGAAGTCTATTGTGCGTTTTTCCTACGCGCCCGGTAAAAATTCTACTCTCGACGTTGACGTGTGGACGTGCGCTTGAAGACGTAGCTACTTCGCGAAGTGTATCGCGTATTGTGACCGGTTTCAGGCCACGATGTATGCGGAAAGCGGTTTTATCAAAGCCAGCTGAGAGAATAGAGGTTGATGCTTGCTCTGTAACTTTTCCGGGGAGGGGAGTAAGCTCGACCAATATTACCTGTACCAGCGAACGTACATTCACATAATATCAATCGAGTTAGATATTATGGGATTGAGGTTGTTATTGAATTTCGATAATTCGTAGTCGACTCGCTAACTTTCAATGCATTCCTTCAAAATACGAGATTGCAAGATGTCTGTTAGAATTTGATCATAGAAATTTAAGTCGAAATTACCTTTATTTAAGAACATATATATCTTTTTATAATCTACACCCTGTTCTTCAGTTTGAAAAGAATTGATATCGAAACTCGAGATCTCGTATCTCGAACGATGCAGATCCCTGTAGAACCAGCGTGAGGTACGTGGGAATTGGAAACGGTCGCGCAATCACCGGCCGATGTCGCCGTTGGATTAGGTCGATGCGATCAATCGATTCACGGAGCGCGTAACGGGCCTGAGATATGAACCATAGGTTCTTTGAACCGTGGTAAAAACTATTTTCTCTAAACCGTATGTAAGAGCTCTATCGGTATGACAACGCGTAATAGCGCTAAATGGCAACGCGTCGTGTTTTTCTCAACGCGAACCGTGTAACGGCATCGCGAGCAAAAACCGTACGAACTGGCTGGATTCTGAGCGTTCTTCCCTTTCGACTCGGAACATATTTATCAATCACTGTCTCGTAGATGAAGCTTTACGGTACCGGAGTAAGATTTAAAGCGACAGAAAAAGCTCTAGTATCTTGTCAAGCGGTAAACTTAGACCGAATCGAGTTCCGTCCGTGGAACTCGAGATCTTGTATCTATACCAGGGTTCAGTGTTCTCCGATGGAACAAGAACGCCGGAGTACGAATGACTCACACGGTGTGTTTCGCCGCTGAACAATTGTGACACGCACCGCTAAATGCTTAACAGTATCACAGTTAAATCCAATTAGAATTAGAGTCTACGTTGGTCAATCGCCGCAGAATACTTTGGATACTTCTGTAATGCGTCAGGCAGTTAAGTGATTAATTGTCCGTGACGGAGGTAAAATGTGGAAACTATAGTTCCTAAGATTGCATACTATTTTATATGCAGTTTTAAATAACGTTATCAATAGATAGGAATTTTTTGTTAAATACTGCGATATCGATGTAGCTTTCTGGAGTCTATTTGTATTATATTAATGAGTACAAGATTAGAATGTCAATTGGCTATAGGTTCCATTCTGTTCATAGTACAATTGGGTCTAGGCTAGTCGATTAGTTGGGCGTAGGATCCGAGAAATCGCTCGCGTTTACGATAAACAAGAATTACAGGGTCGATCGCATTGCATTTATTAATTTACAAGAGAGACGTACGAACTCTGTTCAAGCAGTCGATTGTCCGACACGAATATACATACGGTACTACGTCCGGAGACTGTTTAGTATCCGTATTCCGGATTAAACTTGTTCTCCATTCCAGCTCCGTATTACATTTGTCTAACAGAAATCAGATTATATCGATTCTGTGGAAGCAAGAAGTTGCCGTGGGACTTTTATAACTTCAGTTTACTTGACTCGCAAAGCAACGAAGACTCGAAGGCGAGGATCGTCGGGGCGAGTTATACCTGTCGACATTCTCCGTGACACAGATAATCGGAGAGTAAAACGTCGTCGATTCGACGGATATCGAGACCCTCGGCCGAGACCATTTCGGGCGAAAAGGTCGATACCGCGCGCCGTAAGGCTCCGTTCACCGTGCGGTTAGACCTTTGCACGGCGAAACGGCGGGGGCGTTGTGACAGGACCTTGTCGCGTCCCACACACAGGGCTGTAGCCTGCGAGAGTTCCACGAAAAACTCTCTTATTCGACGTTTCGGTCGGAAAAAAATTCCTAACATCCCGCGGACCTCGGCGACCTTCCACCTTCCCATTTTTAATCGCACGTCTCACCTTATTCAGACGCGACTAACGTACATTATTTTATCAATGTCATTTTTTATCGGGCTCGGAACCGTACGCTCCTGCCGCGGAGTCTCGCGGAGGCAAGGATATTTAATTATCGATCTTCGACCGACTTTTTCAAAGGATCACGCGTAGGCCGAAGCAGGAGTGGAGGCGTGGGTACGTGCAGCCGTTTCCGTCGGCCATCGAAGAAGATGCATAAAGCGACGGCCTTGATTTCGCGTTTACGCGTTCGTGAACGCGAGCATTGCCTATTCTGCCCATAGCCTACATAACTGTTGTGTACGCATTGCCTTTTTCCACTCTCTCTTTCTCCCGGCTTATTAGCAACGATTAGACCGCAGTTTTTTTATGCAAAATTAAATTTTATGTTTTAAAAATGATAATGTGTAATTACGTATAATCATCATTCATATTTTTATATTTCCTGTGTATTAAAGTTTTCAACGCGTGCATAAAATCCGCAGGCTAGCAACCACGAAAGTAACATCAAATTCTAAGTAATGCGGTTGGTAGCCTGTCGATAAATTAGAGATGACTAGACCGCAAAGCGGAACTTCATTGTACGCGCTTACGGTGCGAAAATCCGTTAAACGGTCGTTTAGTATTACTCGGAACCGCGACGCGAGGCGTTCTCCTTATCCGGAGATGGACGGTCCTTCGGATTGTAAAAGTTGGCATCGTGTCTTCGGTTAGGGCAGGAAGTAGGGTGCAGCCTTCTGTTCAGCCACCTGCTCGTCCGTTCGACGAGGGTTTCGGTGCGAAGCTTCGAAGTTCCGTCAGCTGGTCCCGCGTACGTCGAATATCGGAAGATATTCAATTTACAAAACAATTTTATTTGAATCGTGTTACTATAATTAATATAGATTATGTAAATCCTATAATTTAATACTGGACTTCTGTTGGGAATCTTAGACCGGTTTATTTTCGAAGACACGCGAATTATCTTTTAAACGCGTCGCGTTTGATTCCCCGTATACAGTAAATCGGATCAAGATATCATCGCGTCGCCATAAGTTATCTCCTAAACGAGAGGAACGCGATATACGCGAGCCACGGGCGATTGTTCAGCGGCTGCGTGGCGTAACAGTGAAAGCCCACTTAGGGTAGTCGGTACACGATTAACGAGATACGTAGCTTCGTACGCGAAAGCCCTTTGAGCTGGCGCGCGCGGGTCGAAAATTATCTGTCTATGTCAATTTATAACCGCCGCCCACGCGCAATAAATCCTAGCCTCGTTGTGAATTACGTATAACGCCGAGAATGGATAATCGGTGGATGCTCGCGGGCCGATATTTCACCCCTCCGTGCCGGGCATTGTTCCAAACCTAAACTCAACGGCGAAGGGATTAAACGAAATTATCCTGTCTCATTAAGTAGGTTTCGATATATTTCTCGGTCGAAGGAACAGCTGACGCTTTTAATTTATTGGTTTGATCGATTCGTCGGAATAATTTTTTTGGAGAATGAGAACTATATTTTGGGGACTTCCTAAATCGTGAATCACCGAACAGGCTCGCTACTCAGTTGACAACACAGCAAATTTTCTCGAGAAGATTCTCGTCCTCCTCGCCTCGGTTTTCCTCTTATTCCGACCACTTCGTCATCCGACTCGATGAGTCAAGTCCAGATACCGGCATAACTCGTTTTGCGTTTCTCCAATTTTGAATTCTACCATTTGCCTGTTAAACGAAGAGACGCTCGCGTTTTTTACATCGGACAGCGACTGTTTTTCCTCCGGCGAGCCATCAGGCTGTTAAAGTCTCATTGAATCATGATGCGTAGTCATTGGAAATTACACGCTACCAATCAGCATTTTCCAGCTTATTGCGAGGCTTCGTCTTTAGACGAAGGAAAACGAGCACGAAAAGTGCACGAACGGGTCTGGCCGAGAAAACGATTCGATTGGTGGCGACGACGCTTTCGACGAGACGACTATAATTACATTCTCGCGGATGGGACAAGACTCGAGCTGCCCGACTCTTCGACAGGAGAGTAATTGTACCCCTTGCGTAATTACATTGTATACTTACTTCCAGTCTTCTCGCTATAATTCGTCGCTTCCTATCAGTTAAAGATAAAAACCGGCTAAACGACCTGCTTTCCATTAAATTTTAGATAAAAATTGTATCGAAAACTGCTTGAAAATCTGCCCTGAAAATTCGATTTCTCGCACGGTACTTGTGTCATATTTAAGCAGCGCTATTTTGATCTCTGAATCGAACTGGGAGAATAAAAAGGAAAAAGGGTGTCGATGAGAGTCCCAGTGAACTCGAGCGAGGTCGAACTCACGTGGTCGTACATCGCATCGGGGACTCGAAGGAGGAGGAGGAGGAGAACGCAAAGAGGAGCCGGATTAACGGGAGAATCGTGTGGTCCGCCTCACCTCTGGGAGGACCGCAGGACAGCTCAGGAGGACAGGCAGGGAAGGAAGGCAGCAGGGAGGCAGACAGGCGGCGCGGTGCAAAAGGAGAGGATGCAAGGGGGCGGCAAGTGGGGAAGTGGACAGAGAGAGTCGAGGGGAACCAGCAGGAAAAGGAGGAGGAGGAACACGCTCTCCTCCGGTGCACACTCTCGTGGTGACTCCGACCGGCAAAGTGCTCGCGTTCGTGAAAGTCCACAGACGACTTTCAGGGTCGTCTGCTCCGCTCCGTTCGGCCGAAGCCGGCTTCTTCGTATCTCGCGGAATAAGGAGCCACCGAAAGAAAGGGGACCCGAGGATAGTTGCTCCAGTACCGCGAAAAACTGTGCGGTCCACCGCCCTCAGCCAGCGAACCAAGCGTCGTCGATCCGACGATACAATCGGAGATCGACTTCGCGTCGCGAGTTTTTTTCCCGTCGGTATCGCGACCATCGAAAGCGTCGTCGGGTTCCTTGACCGATGTCACACACTCGTCGCTGAACCGACGAGCCGCGACTGGACGATCTCGCTGTTGATATGTGATCGAGCTGTACGACTCTTGCCCGGCAGGCAATAATACGGTGAAGGGTATTCTATTATACGTTTTTTGTGATAAAAAAGGATTAAGTCATCGGGCGAGAATAACAACGCGTGGCAAACTGGATTCGTGGAGAACCGTAACGCGGAACCTTGAAAGTTTCCAACGTGCGAAGACGCGGATAGACAGCGTGCGCGGCGAAAATGTCTCATCTTCGGGGTCCGTCGTCGATCAAGGATGGCACGAAGGTGGCCCTGGGGTACATCAACGACCGTTTCCAAGAGGAACAAGAGGATCGTTCGAACAAGTATAAGAACGGTACGAATCGTTACCATTTTGGTATGACGAGGCAGCGTGACGACGAGGTGAGCAAAAATGGTCGTGACTACAGGCAGCACGAGGACGCGGACTTGTTATATAAAAAGAGTAAGGACCACTTCGGCGTCTGGGACATCAAGGACATCGTCCAGGACGAGGACCTCAGGTCTAAGAAACAGGAACGATTCGAGGACTCTCGATTAACGAACGGCCGCTCGAGGACAGACTCCAGGAAAGATCGTTACTACGAGGACGATCGCAGTAGGAAGGGGTCTATCGATCAGGAGATAGGTTTGAGATCGAGGAAAGAGAGTTCGGAAAGGCCGAAATCTCCAACGAAATCGGACAGACCGAAAGCTGGAATTAAAGAAGATACGCAAAAGAATGATGAGAGAGATCAGCTGCTGAAAGAAATTGAAAGTCTGACTGTTGACGGGAGATCGCCTGATCGAAGGATCAGGGCGATGATAGAGAGGCTCAAGTCTCGCGAAGAGGACAAGCTAAAAGCCAGGAAGGAGTGTAAGTCGGTTAGTCCGGAAGACTACAAACGAGAAAGAATTCAGAAAGACGATCAGGAAGATGAGAGAAAAATTGTACAATCTAAGCTGAGAGAAGCTGAGCTACAGGAGATCGGTAGGAGTCGATCGATGGATCGAAGAGCGGAAAAGTTCAACGACGTACTTTCAGAAAAGAAGAGTGAGGAGAGAAATCATAGACGATCAAGGAAGGAGGACGACGTTTCTCGAAGGAAGGAGAGTCCTAAGAGAAAGAATTACGTGTACGATGGGAACCCGGAGGACTTCGACGTACGGTTACAACGATACGAGAGAGCTCTTGTAGAACCCAGAAGAGATCCAGAGCCTAGACGAGTTTCATTGAAGGACTCGGATGTCGATTTGGGTAGGATGGAATCTCTGAAGGAGCCGGTGACAAGAAAGAGTTCCTTCAAGTCCGAGTCGAAGAGGAATAGGGAGTCCAGCTTGAGCAGAAAGTCTTCGTTAAAAGAGCAGGAGAATGATTATAAAAAGAAGAGTCAGGACGTCGAGAAGAGATACTTTGGCAGAGACCCGGAACACGTTTCACGGAAGAGTTCGTTCAAGGAGCAAGGACACGATGCAGGAAGGAAGAACTCGTTCAAGGAGTCGAGCTCCGATTATGGGAGGATTTCGTCGAAGAATCGCGAGGAAGACGAAGAGGACAAGAGGCGTTTGTTTAAAGGACATACCGATGGAGTCAGCAGAATCACCTTCAAAGAACACGTCGCCGATTCGAGCAGGATACACTCGTACAAGGATCAGGAGTCGGAGGTCAGTAGAGCCGCCTTTAAGGATCACTCCTACGACTTGGGACGCAAGAATTCTTTCAAGGAGAAGACCGTAGAGTTTGCCGGGGTTTACGAGGATGACACAGATCGGAGACTCGCGCATAAAGCTCAAGACGAGTCGAGCAAGGTGTCCTTCCGAAACCTAGACGAGACGAGGAAGAGGCATTCCCCTAATGGACGATACGCGAACGTTTCCTTCGAGGATGACCCTCGGACGAGTCCCGAAGATTACGACGTAGACAGGAAGAACTCATTCAAGGATCGGGATTCTCCGTCGAGGAGTGTCCGCCGCGTCTCCCCTAGAAGCAGGGATCACGAGGGTGCAGATAGAAGATCGAACAGACATTCCAGACCGTTGACGCCGCCGAAACGGGGCGAACGGGAGGACCTCGAGGAGTTCGATTCGAAGTCCTGGCACGAAAGCAATCGGATGTTCGCCGTGAAGTATCTCCAAGAGAACAGCAGATACCGCTCAAATCCGGAGGGTCGCTCGGAGATCGAACGCGATCCCTCGCCGGAGATCCTGGAAATTAGGGATAGGAAGCATTCGAACGAGATCGAGGAACCGAGACGCAGGGCAAGCCTGGAGCCGTACAATTTTGGAACTGGGAATCATCGAGATAACAATAAGTACACGTCGACCAGCGAGAGGAACGGAGCAACGATCATCAGGATTCGATCCAGCCCGGAAACGACCGTCGAAAGGAGGAGGCGTCGTCGCCCGGCGCAGGATATGGGTAGACGAAGGCGTTACGAGGAGGAAGATGACAGCGACGAGGACGAGGAGGATCGTCGACGACAGAGAGGCCCTAAAAGTGGGGACGCAACCGGCGTTCCTACACCTTCGAGAAGAGTCTGGAATTACCGCGAAGGGGTATGGCATTTTCATGAGTCAATCGCGTTCGATCAGTCGTTTATGGTACAGAAACGGGAAGCGATATTTATAAATCGATGGAGAAGATGAAAAGATTCTCGAATAGTGGCTCGCAGCAGTAATTGTTTCGCTAATTCTCTAACTGGGTGACACTGTCCGTTCTTTGAACGTAACTCGTCTACTACGTGCAGAGTGTGTTGGTGAATCCGTTAGAAGGTGTGAACGTTTTCTCGACGCGTTTCACGCGATTTGCTCGTCATCGATCGGACGTTAGTTGCGGTTTGCTCCTGCCACGCTTTTGTATCGCGATTCCGTTCGCGTCGATTACTACACGGTAGTATAATCCACGATATTTTCTTGTTGTACACACCACTACGCGCGCCTCCTATACCTATACACCCATACGGGAGCTCGTCGAACATGGTTAATGAACATGTATGAAATAAGTGAAAGTAATTATGGGAGTAACCAGCCTCTGCAGGCTTATATTTATACGAGTTATCAGATGCATAATATAGATCAAGTAACTGTAGAAAGTTTTTCATTAAATTTCTAGTTGATCAGTGAAACTTTTTGATTACAAACCAACCCCGATGCACTTTGCCTCATTGTATCCCAATTATTTTCGAACTCAGAGTGAAATCAGGCGACGCGACTGTCATCGATATAAACATTAACAATTTTACTGAAACGAAGTTACATAACAATGAATCTATTAAATTATATTTTTACGGTTTACTAATTGATTCTCTATCTGGTTTTACTTGTTTCTGAACGGATGAACGCTCGCCCCGGAATATAAAACGCGAACTTTCACAGTCGTTACTTTCCTCGAGTCAAGTCGAAGTTGGTCAGTCGAGAATTCACACCGGTTCATATTTTTTCTCGCCGCGCGCGAACAAATTATCCATCGAGTCGGTCGGTCGGAGGGTTAACGGTCCGTCATCCAGTCGGGCTTTAACGCGTGTTTTCAATGTCCTTACGTAATTCTGTTGGCTAACGCGTCATGGAAATGTCAGCGAACCGCCCACAAATGGAATGATCGCGGCGCGTGTAGGACACATTAATGTACAAACAGTTTCAATGCTGCTGCCGCTGCCGGTTCTGTTTCGCTAACGCAATCGCTAAACCCGAGGGGCAATAAGGAGGCTGTTCAGGCACGCGAGCCATTTGCCCCGTTTTCAACGGTGATAATCGGGGAATCGTCGATCATCGTCGTTAGAGATGAAAGCCCGCGCGATGGAAAGCTATAAACGCAGGGGAAAAGGTAACGAGACGCGGAACGGCGACGACAACGCAGCAGACGTCGGCATGGAATTCTGCACGGTGGCAGCGGAATTTTGTTTTGCGCATTCCACCGCGAAACGTTTGCCCGCCGCGATGAGGAATGATCTAATCGTCTGATTCAGCGACGAAAATGTTCGCGGACAGGTTTGTGGGATCTCGAAAAAAACAGTCACAATAATTCCGGTGAAAATCCGAACGGGAAACTGATGCAAACAAAAACTACGGTTTTATGCTTCCACGGCGGCTGACTTTCTCCTCGGAGAGAGCTTTTTATATATTCGTGACAGATTTCAGGAGAGCGGCCGAAGCTCGAAGGTTAACCGATTTTGAATTTTTCCCCGAGCAACGTGTAATGAGACCGAGGGAGCGAGTGCATAAATCATTCCGTGAGTTCACCGTTTCAGGTGATTTCCAGACTGGTAACGCTACCACGGCGATCGACGGTGGAAAAAGAACACAGCCGGTCCTTTCACCTGTGAGTCAGGACGAAAAATATGTTAATTAGACGAAGCGTTCTCTCGGGATCGTTATTCAGGATCGCTATATATAGACAGCTAGAGACAACGTTCTTACATATTTTCCACGGGTTGTCTACTACTCGATATTTGGCGATGCCGGTACCGCGACCCGTTTCACGTGGGCGAACCGACCATATATGCCGGCCGGAAGGTACTTGAACGCATCCAACGCGGCTCGAGCCTTCCATCCTCATCTGCCTCACTTTATTCTCGCTTAAACGTTTCGCGCGACACGTTTGGAAACGGCCAAACGGCCGCCGTCGTGGTCGAGGCGATAAACGTGGGCGGGCTACGCGTTCAAGTCGCTTGAAACGGCAGGCATCTTTCACACTTTTCGACGAACGGATCGCAGGCCGTCGTGATCAAGCAACGAGACGAGGCAATTAAAAACTCTTCCCAATTACGAGGCCGACGAGGCATCGCGCGCTTCTTCTCCGACCTTGTCCCGCTTCGCACGTAATTATAAGCGAGTCACGAACGCGGAGCGCGAAAGGATGACGCACTTTTCCTCGATGCTCCTCATTCTTACAATATTTTTTTTTTCATTTCATTCCGCCATTCAAGCAATTACGTGTCGCGGATGAAAATCGACAAATCGATCGGACGCGATGCCTCCGGGCGGTTGACATTTGATGATCCAGACCTTTCACCATTTTGCAATTAACCTGACCCGCGGATTTTCATCAAATATTGTGTTAGGTTTCTCACCTGCGAGCATCGTTTATCGACTCGCAAGCGTAGATATCTTCGTTCTCTTTAGCTGTGCCGATGATTTAATATGTATTTTTGTTTTGTTCTGATCGCAGGGTGTCTTGATCACGGACGTTGAGGAGGGTCAGCCTTGTCTGGAATGCGGGGATACGTGTTCAGGATTCTCGCCGCACACATGGAGGTAAGTAATTGGAACATTTTTTCTACTAATTTCCGATAGTTCAGATCTCTCTGTAACGCGTTTGTAACGCTGACACACTTAAATGTCGGCGTTCGATTTTCTCACGTCTGTTGATCGTCGACGCGGTCGAATGATCGATGAATCGCCTCTCAATTAGCCGCGACCTGCCGGCCAGCGCTCCGTCGAACATATCGGGTTACTTTTCCGGGATAATTATCGGAGTTTCATTAGTCGAAGGACGGGTAACGCTCTCTCCGCGATTATAATAGAGGAAAGTCGGAGCCGGCAAGAACGAATATTGAAACCGTGAAAAAAAGAGGACGCGTCGAATCGGCTGCAACACGGTTGCACCGGGTAAACGGTGACAGGAGGCGAAAGAACGCGTCGAAACGGGACAAAGAATCCCGAGATCGAATCGCGGAGTCTGCCACGGAGCCGAAAGGCTTTCCATTACCCGAAGCGTAACTGAGCAGCGGTGAAATTACCGAGTTAGTAATTACCCTCCGTGACTTATGGGCCAGCAATGCGGTAGGTAATAACGAATTAATTGAACGGGGAAGGGAGAGGAGGGTCTCCGGCCCTCCTTCGGCATCGGCCTGCCTCCGGGAGAAAGGTGTGGGACAAAACGTCACGCTTGGTTGCGCTTGTAGCTACCGAGATGCAGTTCACAGTTATGCGAAACCGCCTGCCTCGAACCAGTTCTTAAGTCTTCTAGCAGCGTGCAAAATTCGGCTTTAACAGCAGCTGCTGCCGGCGCGTACAGTATTATATTTCTTTATCGGGTAAATTGGGAATGGATGTCTTTGCTCGACCGCCACAAATTAAGCTCGTTAGCTTGGAAAAACAAGGTCGAGCACTAACTGCTATCTTTCCGGTAGCTCGTTTCAAAAATAAATCGTCGACTCGTGCGCGCAGGCACGTTTGATGGATCATTTACAGCCTCCGTTTCCTCGTACGAAGTTTTTGTCACGACTCATGCCACGTAATAGGAGTATGACTTAGTATTTTATGGATTTAATTCAACTTTTGCTTTTAATTTAATAATCGTGTTTTCGAGGCGCGGTACTATAAACGTGTTACAGATTTCAAACTGACGAAACAAGAGAGACTTCGTTGTCCCGCTTTCACTGAAATCCAATAAAACGCGCCGGCAGTCGGTTACAGGCGGCTTCTAATAGAGTTCAGTCCCGTGTCGTTTAACTTTACAATGCACCGTTACGGATTCGTTCCCAATAAAATTTGCGTCTCCGTTTACCACCTACGCGAATCAGCGTCGATAATTTACGCAATAAAATGTAAAAACGAATGGGTATTTTGAGCGAAGTAAAATCACGCTCAAGCGATATATCTGCTTTGGTACAACTAAAAGACCGTTTTGGTTATTGCGTAATGAAAATAACATAAATTGTATGTATATTCATATAATTATTTAATAATAACTTTATTTAAAAAATTGTAATTTAATTTTATAAACTGTGATAATGTTGAACCAAGACTTCGGAAATTCTTAGTAGACGCAGCGTGGCTGTGCTTATTTATAGATATATCCGTTGCCAAACACAGGAGGCAAGCTGGCAGAAAGCTTCCTCAATTAGTGGAGTATTCCTACTATTTATGGCTTCATTCGCATTTCAGTAACGAAAGAGGCCTGTCTCGTTGAATTACGCTGATTTACGCGAATTTTACGAGGTACTATCCAACGTGCAGCACGTGACCGTACTTGCGGATCGACTATTTTCCAAACACCAGGCTGTCGATGCTACGCGCAGCATTACAGCCAAGCTGAAAGAGTAACACAGGTCCGATCCATAGGCCAGATTTCGAACGCTACTAAACCGAGAGCAATCTGGGTTATGATTATGGTCTCTAGCCTCGACGCGGTCTAGACTGGTAACAGTAAGCGAGCGCGTAGGAACGCCCTCGAGCCGTGGTAGCTAACACAGACTTCAGCGTCGCGTTGATAGATTATACTAATTTGTTATCCGAGTTCGAGGCTGTCGAAGATCAAGGTTTCTTCCTCTACGTCGATCACATTTATTTTCATTTACCAAGCGCGTCAGACGCGAATCCATCCCAAGTTCCCCTTCGTCTATCTCGAAGTTAGGTAACCGCGCTTCATTGCCAATGTTCGGATGCTATATTTGGATTTTTCGGCCGTGTGTAAAATCCTGATAAGCATACCCGTCGGAGCAATTGCTCGAAACTCAAGTCACGCAGGCTCTGGCGATCCGCGTGCGTCGTTCACAAGCACCAGAAGCCGTCCGTCGTGAGTCATTCGCGAAGAAGCGGAGTCGCTTGCATCGCGTCCCGCCTCTTTCTGGCAAACGCGACCGAGCACGTGCTTCACGCGATACGCGCCAGTGTACTTAGGGTCGACGAGTATCGCACACGACTTGGTTTTTCGCGACGCGATCACCTGTTCCTCGCCGAACACATCGTATATCTTCTTCTGCCTCGTTCTGCGCTGCTCTCGCTTTCTCGGCGTTGACGCGGTACACGCGATTACGCAAGTTTGTACGCGCGCGTGGGACGATTAGAAGCTGCTGCTGCTCCGTGGTCCGGGGCCAGTGCGCGTTGTACCTGTTGCGCCGGGACCGTGTGCTTTATGGGATGGAGCTGTGCGCGTACCTGTGGTGACACGAAACCGATTTGTTCGGAACCCTCTCGTCCCATTAGCCGGATCCATACCGGGAGGGTACTCGCTCTCGCATCGACGTCTCGAGATTGTCACGCGAGCGCGTAGGAGACGAGTAAACCGGTACCTGTTTCTACTTGTATAGGTAAAATAGAATTACGGTAACGGAGCCGCCGCGCCGGCGTGTTATATTAATTTCGTGGTCTACCTAGTTTTACGAGGGCAGTGGTTCGAATCGATTCCGGCCGGTCGGAGCACCTGTTGCTCCGCTTAACCACGAGTCGATTCATCCGAGAGATGAATCTCGCTAAAGGATACGTCCACTCTTTCTCGGGTCTACCCTCTCGTAAAGAGATGTGTCCGAACAGATATCAGACAGGACGTCTCGTTACGCATAACACGTATGCGCGATTCTCGTCAGGCTTATGATTCATTAAGACCGTAGAAGTGTGTAGATTGTATACTGATTACACAGAAACCAGACGCTATCTCGCGACGTTTGTCTTCTTTGCACCGTCGTGCATATTATCGTGCAAATGTTATTCCTCGCGTATCTTCCACGTTGAGTCAGACGTATACCGTTTAACAACCGTTTTCTTAACTTATCACAGGAGTTTAATTATTCATTTTTCATTCGCGATTTGTTACACGCGGCGAACGCTAGTCTCAATTGGAATCTATCTATTTTTATGTAACATTTCGAATTACCGGGTTAGCAGCAGAGTTCTCGGCCTACACAAAGTCAGGTATGCAGGTCTAGTTATTTTAAGCGGAAAAGACGGGACGGACGATTAAGATTACCGATGTCAAATTCGTGGACCAGTTTTATTCCACTGACGAATAAGAATTCGCGGTTTAGCGAGAAGTGTCACGAGGCCACACGGTCAACCAGGTTGGGGGAATGTCGAAACGTTTGAACGGAGAGAAAAGAAAAAAAAAGAAAAAGAAAGAAACGATCGTTTCGCGAGGTGATTGTCCTCCAGCACACGCGAGCGAGCCGTTCGTCGTGGAATTGGCGCAATCTTCTCGATTTGCATGGCAGAATATCGAATGACGAAACGCGTAAAGTCGACCGCGTTGTCTTTTTCGTTTCGCGGGATTCTACTTACGCGGTATACCCGTTGCGCGCGCGCGTCTATTTTAAATCGAGCCGCCTATCGCGTTTTTAAACGCACTAAACCGTGATTTACTACCCACACCCACCTCCCGTGGCTGTGTGTTGCAGCTTCCGAAAACACGATAAAAACCTATTTTCGTTGGGCGACCGGTACCGGCAGCAACCCTGGCCTTTTCAAAGAACACCACGGTTAAACACCTCCGAAACGTGGTTGATCGTTGACACCGCGGTTCTTCGAGGAAGAAAGAAACACCGTCGACCTATTTACAGTTGTTTGCGTTCATCCGAGAAATTCGTCCCGAAGAAAAGACAAAGAATGATTACATTACGATCTGAAGAAAAGAGCTCATCAAACATTGTTAATCACGCAAACTTCGTTTAACAATCCATGATGCGTATCTTATACTTTATTGAACGATCAGACTTCGGATTTCGATGAGTTTATAATAAAAATAAGCGTGTCAATTTTATTTTACATAACTGTATTTTAAACGTCACAGTTCTGGTATTCAATCAAGCAGCACCTTTGTGAATCGGGAAACCTTGAGGATTTCAGTTTACAGCCGGGTATTATTATAAACGTCCATCATACCGTTGAGTGATTCCCAACCGATAATTACCAGGAGGATCACGGCGCGACGACACGCAGGTGCTCGCACGCGCGTGTGGGTCTGACAAGATGTCGGTCACCCACGCGTACAGTGAGATCACCTTTATACTTCGGCTCTGTTAGTCACTCCTCGTCTCCGTTTGACTGAAAACCCGTAGCTTTTGTCGCGTCTGTAGGTACAGCTTCGAGAACCAGAGAATATTCACCATGTATTCCCCTGTATCTGATGTCATCGCTCCAAGTACCTGGAGCCGCAGCTGCAGGCAGGATGCGTTTCGCTTTTTCCGGACTGACCGTTTATTGAATCGTCCTTGCTATAAATTGCGTCTCGCGCGCCGCGAGTTGATCATTATCCGCTTGCCGTCTAATTCGCACGATCTTTCTCTGAACGGTAGTTAGAGTTATTACACTGGCAGACAAACATAGGAATTCTCATCAGAATATTAATTTTCAAGGAATAATTAGTTCTTATCTTATTAAAAAAAAATAAAGTTTCTATCTTCATTTTTTCCAATGAATATTAACTCGCGAGAAGATAGGAACGGTCGAAGAAGCGTTGATCTCGGTAACGGTACAACGTCGATCAGTCGTGCATACCGATTTCAATGTCTTAATCGATTTATAACTTCGGAGACAATAGGATCGCGGTTGAAAAGAAGGGGGCCATTATAGTGTTTTAAATAATTCGACCGTGACTGGAGCCGTTCGGTTTACCGCCGGATAGGAGGCCGTTAGAAAGCGGTCAACGCGCGTTTTAATTTCATAATTCCAAGGAAAAGGGTAGCAAGTGACATTTCTGGTAAATATCGCGTGCACGCCCTGGCGTCTTGATTTTTTGCGCTCCTGGCGGATCACTTAGCGGAACTGCTATAAGCACTTCGACAAACAGATGTCTGACACGAGACCTTTTTTCAAGGATATGTCAAAGTTCGAAACTGTTCGCAGGATCTTTTGGGAACTGTCAATCTTCCCTGTCTCTAATTACCTAACATGGTACAATGAACGTGTTAACAGATAAAGAGACAGAGGTAAGGACCTTAATTCTTGTGAGATTCGAAACATGTTGTGATATGCCTCTGCGGAAAGAGTCGAGTACGTGGTTAAATATTTATTTGCGATGTATCGCGAGGGAAACACGCGTGAATTCATAGTTTCCGTCGTGCAAAATGGTCACACGACATGCTATGTGTGTCAAAGCTCTATATTTAATATTAGGCGAGGGACCACCGCCGCTATTCGGAGTACGGCGGCACGCGGTTCGGCTTATTTATTTGACTTAACCCCGCCTGTAAAGTAGGTACCGAGAAATTTATTCACCATAAACCGGCAATAACTCCGGCGTCGGTAAACACTTTGATATAATTCACTGGACCATCTCCTTCGGTTTGGGTTAAAAACAAATCAGCACAGCCTAAAAGATCGATCGAACGGGTTGCTTACCGAATGCAAACAAGCCTGTATGATAGTCATTAAACCGTCACCATATGTTATATAGCTGTGAATGTTCCTCAGCTTGTTTCTTTAGCTTCGATATCCCCAAATAAATTTTTTTTTAAAACTTCATTACCCTATGATTTAATTAAAAGTGACTTTAATTATAAAAAAAGGAAGATATGTAAAAGTAATGAGAAGACAACAATTTCAAAGAGTGAACAAAATTTTTAATAACACCACAAAGCCAGTGATTTAATTATTTTCGAATTGAACATTTCATTTACCCTAACAGGAAGATGGTACATGTAAGGTCTATGCCACGGTGCACGTCGACTCGCGTAAAACGCGATGTTATCGTCGGCGAGTAAAGAGCGTTTACCCGCGCCGCGGGATCATATCGGAATGGTCGATCGCGTCGGTCTTCGCGCGTACGCGAACGTAATCACATCGCCGCGACGCGACGCGACGCGGTGTTGTCGTCGCGCGAGAATGCGGTGCGTGGGCGAGGAAAGCACGCGAGGGATTAGAATTCTCGGCAAAAGCGCGTACCGTGTCCTCCTCCGCGGGTTTACACGGCTTTTCCGAGCTTGCCTGAAACGCACCATGGTTGGAATTCTTTCGACTCGTTCCGAGCACTGTCATTATTCAGCCCGTTGATAACGTATTATTACAGTTATTACGCGTCTTCACTTCGCGGAGAGAAACTTATTCTATTGCTATTTTCTATCGACAGATCCTCTTCGATGGATTTCTTTAGACACGCGTCTCGAAATGATAGGTAGATGCAGATGAAATTAGATAATTCCATTGTACAGCCGCGTATTGTGCGGTTATTGAATTAGGATTTTCATTAACGTCGCTCATTGCGACACTATCGCGTTAAGTAATAACCATCGGCAGACGCTGATAAATTATTCTCATTAAATAAATTGAAAGACAACTCGGCCGCGCGCACGTAGGCGGTTCATTCATCTCGCTCGTCGATTATATTTTCCACATACCGATTGCGACACCCGTTCGACTGTTTTCCACGCGACACTTCACCAAATCTAGTTATCAGAACGACGAGTTCTTCGATCGCTACGAGATTATTTAAAAACACGATTGGGATATCGCTGATATCGTTACGCTGCGTCGTTGTTAGATAACGATATCTCTAGTGGTTTCTACCGCGATTATACGATGAAGACGTGGAATCAGAGAAAGTCCATACGTATCGCGTCTTGCCATCTTCACCGTAAGCCTCTTCCGAGAAGAGGAAGAGGCGAAACTTATACATCACGGCTGCTCCGGCTCGGGGTCCCTCGACTTTGAGAAACTCGCTCTGGAAGCGGTTCCAGTAGCGCGATGAACGGGAGCATTATATCGCCGTGACGGCGATAAATTATCGCGAAGCTTAAGCTCTGCCACGATCAGCTGGCATTGACAGCGGAGAGACGAAAGAAGTCGGCGAAAGAAACTCGACGATTTGAAATTGCGTTAACAGTGAGTCTCTCCCGCCGACGAGACGTGCGTGCGCGTGAGATATCGCGCGGGTTTTCTCGCTTTCACGCGTTACGACCGTCTTCCTCGCTCCGGCGGCCGATTGAGCCGCGCTAAATTTAGAGTATGATCGACCGGTTGTTCGCACTATCGGAACAAATAACTGGGCGATTAAGTCACTCGCGTGACCGGGGAGAGTCGGATTGAGAGTTGTCGCCGCGAAGCATCGTTTACTATCAGAATCGCTCGTTTTGTTATAGTTCGTCGGATCGAGCCTGTTAGAATTATAAACGTTTCCATGAATTAATCTCGCGCACCGTATAGCGGACCATGTCGCGATTCCACGTGGCGAGCACGTGCGAACTCGGCGCGCGAGAGGCAACGATGGGCGCCAAGTGGGAGAGTTCCAGTTGTCCCGGTCGAACCTTCGACAGCGAGGATTCCGGTTGTTACGATAATCGGTGAGTTCAACAGAACATCTGACAGCGTGCTCGTAAAAAAATAGATACACCTTCCGTTGTCCATCTATGCCTCTTATTTTCTGTTTTAATAACTTGCCGAGGATACGCCTTGGGACTCGGCGCTGTTTACAGTGAAGATGACGCCAAGGCTGTCCGAAAGTCTTAAACGGGGGGGAACGTGTTTGCGTTCCAGCTTGTAAATCCGCTGGCATCCGGCCATCTCCGGTAATGGAGCAAGTTTCTTCGTGGCTACAACAAATAAACACGTTGCGTTCGCGTGGCTTAACCCGGGGTTGTGTGACCCTCTCTTTGTTCCGGTTCACCCTTGTTTCCTTCCTAACCCCCGGTTCGGCTCCTCCGGGGGCATGGAACGCTTGCACATCGGGAATTCTTGTATTCCCTCGATAATCCAATTAAAAGTCTTAAGCAGTAAGGATTCTTCGCATCTGAGAAACCCGACAGGTATTGCTCTTCCCAGTACTTAGGCGCGGAACGTGACTTTCCAATTAAAGACTTAGCGCTTGTCACGCTGTCGGCGGAGTTATTTCTGTCCACCTACCCATTTATTTTCCGCGGTACACGTGTAGAACGATTGTAACGCTTTCCGTCATAATAGAGAAGCAAATTTTCTTTACGGGACACGGTGTTAAGAAGAGTATGTAAAAACGTCATTCTGTGAAGTATCAACGAGGAACTCACTTATGTCACCACGACACATTGTCAACCCACCGTACAAGACAATGCATCATTTCCAATAATTGTTTATGGACTGTTTAAACCAGCGGCGTGTGTAAAAAGCTCGAGCGGATGGAAATTTAGGTAGGCGAAAACCGGAAAAATCGTCACGGCAAACGGGAATAATCGCGGGGAGATAAAACGGTCCCGATTGTATGCAAATGCCTGCTAAACGTCGCGTTTAACGTGGCCCGCTTTATGGGTACTCCTTACCGGGTGTCGGAGATAACGAGGTTATTCGTTCGTGATAATCCTTATCGACGACGACACCGCCACATAGCCTATGGCATTCTACATACGTACGGTAGTCTCCTCAGTCGCTTTCTGTGCTCCCGTGGATACGCCACGTGGCTTTACAAACGTCTCGCGTCGCGTTCACTCCTCTTAACATTTTTTATTTTCAATCATCGCTTAGATACGGGAATCGTTTCAGCTAAGAATTTGTCGCGGAAGATTTCATCGTTTCGTCCTAAGTGGTATATTTATAGTTGGAACGAGAAGTGCGAGATTAGTTTTTCATGGGATAAAAGAGAATGCAGATTTTATTATCACTTCGCGAATAATGTATTCAGACATTTCTAATAGAGATCAGATAATAGCGTACAAAATACAACGGTTCTCGCATAATCAATTGATGACTGGTATAACTGGTGGCGATAAGATCTTCGGATTGAATTTATGACGTAAAGAGGAAACGATTAGAGAGGCGAGGCTGGCGATTGCAGCTGCCAGACGCAGAGTCAAAGTCCGCTTCAATGACGAGCAACAGGGCTCTCTCTCGCGTCAATTGACGCTCGTTTCGGTTCTACGCTGTTTCAAGCCTCGATTAAAGGCTTTCGAATGCTTTATAGTATTGCCTTTCCGTAATCGCTGGTCGATGATTCATGTGGTTAGCCGTGTTGCCAATCGCGAACACGTTTAAATCTTGTTATCGATTCTTTTGATGACTACGGCCACGTGTTACGGTTTTCAGCTTCGAGTGTATTTTCGATTCGTGATTCGGCAGAACGCGCTTACCGCCGCTGTTTGACCATAGATTAGGACTTTTACCTTTGGACGATTGGTTAACGATGACACGGCCCGTGTATACGGTCCAGAACAACGGTGTTCGTAATGGAAACCGAGGAGTGAAGGCCGTCTCAAGCGGAACGTGATGCGCTGCGAGCTGGAGGACGCCAGCCAGTCGAAAGTCGCGCGCGGATCGACGTGCAACTTGTGTTAGTTTCACGCATTCGGTGCTTCCTAACCGGGAGAAGCCCTCGAAATTCGGAATCGCGTTCAGTAAAATAGACATTGTCAAATCATTTTCCAATTACTCGACGACTTGTACACCGCGCTTATCAGGAGACTTCTCATCAAGTAACCATTAACACACATCAATGTTCTTGGTAGAAACAGAAGATCTCACTTTAGATTTCAAATTCCATTTTACCTAAAAGTCTACAATCTGCGTATTAAAATTATCGTCAAATATTTTCGGGCGTTCAGTCGACGTGCTAAGATTCAACGCGTTACTCATTGCTCGGTCAATCGTCCCGTGTGTTCAGAGATCGAATCGCGAACGCGATACAGCCACCGAATAGATTCTGAGGCATAACTACATTAAGTTAATTCGATTTGCCCGCCGAGGGGGACAGAATGAGACGTCGTTTTCAGCCGACTGGCCTCATTCAGTTTCAGTGTTGCCGAAGCGGTCGAAGGTCGAGCTGAGTTACCTCGACGAGTTTCTCACGGATCGTTTGATCATTGTTATCGCGGCTCGTGGCTCCTCGATAATCAAACGGTGAGCTTTAGCGTTCGTCGACGTGCTGGAGTACCGAGGAATTTGTCAACGAAGCACAGCCGTTTGCGGCACGCGTGCGAGCCACGATGGTCTGGGACGACGGACTGTCCGTGAAGGAGCTCACGGATATGAGGAAGAAGACACCCCGGTTCCCGTCGAGGGAGCGAAATTTCGCGATGAGGCGCCGCGGGATCAGGAGAACGTTCTCCTTGGGTAGCGCGTCACCGCTCGCAGCTACGCCACCCGATCCCGATGTCGTTCACGAGGAAGAACGTCCCGAATGCAACCACGATCGATCCTGCACCGCTCACGTCTACACGCTGTAAGGGTTCAAATCTTTAACCCCTTTCTTTCACGAATTATATACCGAGCGAAGAAACTTGAATGTTTGTATTTTTGCGCAACGATCACATCGCACTTCGATAGAGTTTTGTTGTGACGCAGAGGAAAAATTATTGTGCACTTGCGGATTGCATAACGTGATAAAGAAGATACGAGGATCTGCGCATCGGAGTTATATTCGTTTGGAAATCGTTAATTATCTTTCTTCTTTTAACAGCATCGTTAGGGAGAGATTCTCGGTATTAGGATTCAGGACAATAACATTTATCCGTTGTCCACCGTCCTTCGATTTATCGATGATAACAACGGCTGAGACTTATAATTGATAACGATTGGTACAGCGTACAGAAATACGAAACTCGTTCGTTTCCGATAAATCTAAATCGAGATACTCGGGCAGATGACTGGCATAATTCAGTTGTTCGATCGTCAATGTCGTTTGCTGCGGGGGAGGAGTTTAGCAATTTCCGTTGAAAATATTACGTCCGGCGTTTGATATCCATAGTTAAAAATTCGATGAAGTGTTTGCTAATCTGGTGACTATGTGCGACTCGTTTATTTTTCCAAGCCCGCCTGCCTACCTATCTGTGACTTGCGCAGTTTTGAATTATTCAGAGACTGATAAAATCCTTGTTCGAAACGAGCTGCCGCGGGCGATTTACGTAGCTCTTTTTTTCTCGTGTAAGATTAATGACGTCAGTGATCGATAGCAACGTTTGATTCGTCACGTAACATTGCGAATTCATTCCACCGTATTTAACGTGAGGCTATTACGTCAGGTGGTTGAAAGTTTCGCGATAGCCTATAATACAGTGTAAATTACCATTTGTGATCGGGTAACTTCAATTAAACGGTAATTTACAGCATATAGACAGTAATTTATGATTCGCGGGAGGAGGGAACCGGTGAAGTTTCAAGCGTCGATATAAATCATCATTACCGTCGACTACTTTTTTGGACCTCGTCGCGAATCGTATATTTAGTTCCGCTCTTTTGGTAATCACGAAAAATCCGGCTAGCTGATCTGCGTAGTTTCAGTGTGTCGCGGGTTCGGGGGTTCGCGAATAGTCGTTTATTGTTTCAAAGCCGCGTTCGACGCTTATTCACTGCGAACGTCCTAGAATTTCCGTGGCTAGCCAAAATATATGAGCTCGTCAAATAAATCTCACTCACGTCCGTACCAGAATAAGTCACCGACTCATTGCCAAGGTGGGTTCGTTCAGATCTTATTCCGGATGCCATGCCGATCTGATATGTCAGCTCACTCCGGATCATCGTTATTTCTCCTCACGCTCAGCTGACTAAATCAAACGTTTCTTCCTCGATGTATCAGACTGATAAATTCGAAGCGAACGAGGGAGGTGGAAGGTCATGGTGAAAATTCAAATGTTTGTCCATAACCAGAAGGAGTTCGCTGACGGGCGAAAATCCAAAAACGAGCAACCGTGTTTACGACAGGCTGTCTTGCGCTACCCCAACCTGTGTTCATGCCAAAATCTTGTCGGCTTATGTCATACTTTCCGCGGCGGATCTGCGCAGCTTACGAGGGAGGCTCACCGGGTTCCCGAAATCGCTGCGCTATTACCGGTTTCCCTTCTTACGTAAAACGAAGCACTGTCCGCGACAGATCCTCCAGTTTACCGCGGGAAATGTGCCATGAATTCTGGGCAGATCCGCCTCCTACTCAAATTAATCACGCGAATAAAAGAGGAATTTTAATTTCCTAAAAGCTGAAATTCTATGAAGCCGGACAAGTAAGCCTGAAAATCAGTTGAACGTTGGTCTCGAAAATGCTTTCACCCCGGGTGGATCTTTTACGATCGCAGGTTTCTCTTTCGCGGTGTAACATAAATATTAATGATAATAATTAAAGTCAATCAGGCTCGAAGGTTTTACGCGGAAAATGCAGTTTTCCTTTCTCCGCGTTACACGTTAAACGACTCGTGGAGACGGTTTGTTGCACGTGTGCGAGGCTAAACGATAAACCTTCGACGGCGCGCGGTGCCAATATTTCCGAGCGATAGGTCTTAAATACGTTTCCGTGTATCGTTTCGACACGCGTGACACACATGTACGAATGTGGTCGAAAACGCTGACTGCTCGTCGAACCAGCGCGTTAACGAGCCACGACGAAACGCCTCGGTTTCGTTTTACAACCGTGATTTACAATGTTCGACACCTTTTAACGGAAGGGTTCCCAGTCGAGACGTTTGTTCACCGTCACGCGGGCACAGACCGTGTCCAGCAGCTTCTGAACCCGTTGATCTCCGCCAAATTACTTATTTAGTTCCACCAAGATCCATCGTACCATTACCAGGTCAAATCTTAACACATTTCTTATAGAAAAATCTCGACCTAATTCCTACGGTCGCGATGTAAGTTTGCATGTACAAGGAAGAGTACAGATTCGGACAACCCACTACTGCTTATGTGTGAGTTCCCTAGCGGAACAATATTCAAAAGTAATTAAAACTGTTTTTATTCCGAAATGCCAAAATTATGTCAGAAGCTAACAGCATTAATGCCAGATCGAGCACTGAAAAAATTAGGCCAAACAAATGATAGATTTATTATTATTTTTGAATATTATTCCGCTAGGGAACTCACACGTAAGCAGTAGTAGGTCCAGAATAATTGTCCGAATCTGTACATTGTGAAGTTTGAACGAGATTATAACTTCGAGATAGAACCTAAGAAAATTGATTAATCGGTACGAGGAACAATTTAATCAGTTAAAATTCAGAGAAGAGAAGTTAGGAGGTTGTTCCGTCGGAGGAGCTTTCGACGACATTCGAGGGGGATCCGCGTCGTCGCTCGCGCCTGCGCCACCGACCGCTTCGCTGTTTCTCGAGCCACCCGGTATTAACTTATAGGTACACACCTACCTACCGCGTCCCCGTCGAATCTCATGGCGCCAGTTTGAAGTACGCTCCTTCTGCGAATGCACTCTCGGTTACCGTGGCCCGGGACATCGATTTCGAATCTCCCGCGATCGTTCACCATCAGCACCCGAAGAAGCCCACCCGGAAGCGGGGCGAACAGTGCTACGATCACTCCGTTACTTAACGGCTACAACTTGGTGCAGTTCTCGGAGCAATAACTCTCACGCGTTGCGTCCGTACGTTTCTGTGTACACACGTGCAAGTTGTTACGGTAGGCGATATATATTTTCCGAAGACGCGGCCGGAGGTCGAACGGCGCGGCGCGGAGCGACGTGCGCGCGTTGCAAGGGAACATCCGTGTTATACCCGTACGGGTAAACGAGAAACGAGCCGCCGAGGCTTGACTCCGTGAATTTCGTTCCGGGACCGCGGGCTGAGAGATGTTCGAAAAACACAGGCGGGGTCTGGACCCGATAGACGAAACAAGCGAGTCAGGGAAGACGAAACAACCTGAAACTGCGCGGTTCTCCAGAGACTCCGAGCTATTTCGATGCTCGGCATCGCTGTCTTAATATAGCGCTTTTATCTAATTAATAGCCATTAGCCATCCGCTGTCTAATCTCGATAATAGTTTCCCGCCGGGATTAGTGTCGTCTTAACGATCTATCTGCCGTTTCCTCTGTGGACAGATGCATTGTGTCAACACGTTGCGACGTGATAAACGTCTCATTGATGGTATTCATTGTCGGGTATATCTGTTAATCGACTCGCGTCGAAGTTCGCGGAACGATGATATATCGGCAACGTATTTCTCGTTTCTCAGGAGAGCGACTGGCAGGCAGGTGATGATCGTCGTCGAAACGACGAAAATACACTTTGGCCTTATTAGCGGTGGTTCCTTGTTTCCTGGCAAACGAATTCACGGGTTGGTTGCAATTCGAACGACTGACTAACTAACCGACCTCTGTCCTTCCTCCACCGGTCGCGCACGTGCGCTGATGATTCACCTGCTACCGAATAGACCCGATTCTCGGTAAAGTCGTTTCCGTAATGGAAGAAGAAAGATAGTCGCGGTAGTCACAGGATTTTGATTATATTAAGCCATTAACGTCGGCCTGGATGTATAAGTGTACACAACGCCGAAACGTTATTAGCTTGCTCGTTTCTCGCTTACGTCAACTCGACGCGCGCGGTGCACAAGCGGCGCGGTTCCTCCGGCTGTCTAACGCGTTATTTATACGTCGGACGTACGCGAGCGATCGAATTCATATCGATATCTTGCCGGACACGACTCTCCCTACACCCTGTTCCGTCAGATCCGGAATTAATCGATTAATCGACCCACCATTTGAGAAATTTCGTTTAGAGCAAGTACTGTAAATGACGACGATAAGGTGGTATTATAAAAATCAATCCGAGGTGTTCCCGATCGATAGCAGTCGGATGAAAAGGAAAGTTAACTTCTTCATTGAGTTCTATTATCTGCTTTATCTATCAAGATAATCTCACAACATAGAGCACTCTAATTTTATTAGCCGAACACAATGGCGAAAAGCATGTCCGAAAAGTTTCCTCATGGTAAGATTATAGCTATCTCGCCACGTAATCCCCGTAGGGGTAGATATCAATTGAAGAACGGTAAGGATTTGTGATAGTTAATTTCATCGACCTTGTAGATAACGCTGATAAAATCGGAAGTTGCGATTCGTAAAAGTATGCCAAGGTTCTTGGCTTTATCGCGTTACACAATAAGAAACGAAGATGCTTTCGTAAATATCGTAAAAGTCAGAGCCCGTGTTAATTTCTTTTCGCAAATGATACGGATCCTCGTTTAATCAGGACAATGTTCCCGTTTAAGGTATCGCGGGATTAAAAGGAGACCGCAGCACCCTCGCGTCCTTTTTCGCGTGCGCGATATGTACACGCACACAACCATTCCGGAGGATGATCCTCCCTATAAATAACCGGGTGACTTCGTGAACCGTGGCGATTTCCGCAATGAAAATAAATCCAACCGGGCGCGCGTACGCCGCCGCTTGTGCTCGCCTTGCTCGCATCTGTGTCCGTTCGCCCGTCTACGTGTAATAATTTTTCCGGAGACAGCCGACTGTTCGCCGACGATCAAACAAACCAATCGGCCTCCATTCAGGCCGAATTATAAACTCGGCCCGGGTCCGACACGACGAGTAGGCAACTTCGCGATTCTCGCTACAAACCGGCCCGTGTTCCCTTGTCATTTTTCGTCGTTACGGGACACCTTGTACGAGGGGTAGAGAACCGAGAGAGAGAATGGACTGACATCTGAAAATGTTCCCTGCACGCGATAAAGAACGTTCGATCATCCGCGCTGCTTTCGTTTAACTGTTTCTCCCGGTGAAAGCATAGCCGTGAATAATTTTACAGAAACTCCAAAGGGATCGTACACGTCACGCGTGCTGACTCTCCATATTTTCATTCAAATGATTCGGTGATTGACGTTTGTATCTGTGCACCTGCGGTACAAGGAGAAAGGTGTATCCGTCTCGGGCAGGTCTGTCGAGAAAGAGACTCGAGAAGCTCGAAAAGAGTCTTTAAGAGAATCGTCGGTAAAATGAAGAGCGAGAATCGAGACGCGACCGGTTCATCCTGAACGACAAACTTCAAAGGCGTCACACGACGCCTACGTTGCTCTCGGGTCCGGCTCCAAGGATGAGCCCTAAGGGACCAAGTCAAGAAGGCTCGAAAATGGAAGTAAGGGTGTCATGCGTGGCTTCCCCGGGCGCGGAGCCTCAGGGTATCCGGGTGAAGATACCCGAGCCGAAGAAGCGGCCGATGAGTCCACCTTTTCACGACGCGATGCGCGGCAGGTGTCCGTCCGTGCCCGAGAAGGACTTGTACAGGAAAACCGCGTCGTTGGATCGTCGCGACAGATACCCGACGCTTTCCGGCGCCGAGATCAAACGGGGATTGATCCCCGGTGGCATCGAGGCGGCGCGCAGAAGAAACCCGATGCTAGATCGAAAAAATCGTTTCCCGACGATCTCCGGCGCGGAATTGAAGCGGAGCTTCGCCATCGGCAAATGCCCGTTGGAGGATGGCCTGGACCTGAGCCTGGCGCCGTGGCCGGGCATGAAGTGGGCCTGCGTGAGGGTATTGCATCTCTACTGTAAGGTGTTCGACCAATCAGAGCTGTTCGAGCTGATAGTTAGGTAATTGCACGGAACGAGTTTAAACGTGTAAAACTAGTTCGTCCGGCTTCGATTACACTCGACCCTAAAATGTCTCGCGTTGGGGTAAGGAATATCCGTCTCGTGTCACCCTTTAACGATACCATGTCAGAGGTTGGCTCGTGTTTACACTCCGACACGTGTACCAGGGCTGATGGATGGGGTTCGTGGGTAAACCTTGTCCTTAACGCCTTTCACGGAGGGTTTGACAATCCCTAGGCGAGGTGTTTACCCGNCTCCACCCTAAAATGTCTCGCGTTGGGGTAAGGAATATCCGTCTCGTCACCCTTTAACGATACCATGTCAGAGGTTGGCTCGTGTTTACACTCCGACACGTGTACCAGGGCTGATGGATGGGGTTCTGGGTAAACCTTGTCCTTAACGCCTTTCACGGAGGGTTTGACAATCCCTAGGCGAGGTGTTTACCCGCGATAAGATCAGATCGATTAAAATTCTAGAGATCCATTAACGGCGGTGTCGCGACGCAAATATAATTAGATGGCATTAGTAGGCAGACGATGTTCGCGTTGAACGTCTCGGCTGTTTCACGCGTTTCAGAAAGCGGCTAGAAAGTCCGAATCGAACGTAGCCTTTCGTTACTTCGAGATTTCACGCGACAGCTGCTCCACGCACGTGGTTCTTTCGTTGCGAATCGAACATTGCTCAATGGACCGTGCCCCAAGCTTTTCGTTCTGTCTATCTCGGCAAATCTGATGGAAAGCCATTTCTTCAAAAAAAGCCTCGCTATGAATCACGGTTTATCTCGGCCCACAATTTTCTGAAGATCGACGACTTTGTCGTTCGTAGCACTTAGTCCCACGGTTATAAACCGAAGATTCGAGAGCAGTCTTCTCGCATTAAAATACGAGCCGATCCTCGAACCTTTTCTTTTTTTTTGGTTTTTTTCCGGATTCCGCTTGAACGCCCGGCGCCGCTTACAAGCGTGTTTTACGCGTGTACCACCCATCGTGGAATGTCGGGACAAATCGCTCCGGTTTATATATCGTCCCGTGAATTAATTGCGCGAGTATGGTCTCGGTAAACGCGACGCAAATAGTCCGCGCGTGGCGCGTGGGATCTCGTAAATTATATCGTCGGAGTTTTTTCCGCACGCATTTTGTCCCTCTTTTACGAGACACTTTGGCCCAATCTCGCCCCGGGTTTATCCCGCAACGAGATTTAATAGGAAGGAGGCGCGCAATTGGTTAAACTGAAGGGCCAGTTATTTTCAACGAGCCCGGGTTGTGAGAACGATACGCTCCGGCTTAATCCTCTGTCGCTGAAATTAATTCCCGTTGATACATATCTATTACCCACTGATTTGTCGGGCATATTTCCATGCAAATGAAACTCGATGTTTCTGTAACGATATCAACGTAAATAATGGCCCGCGTATTCCGTTTCACGTTCCCAGAGTCAACGGGAGACGTTAACGTTAATTCGCACCCTCTCCTCAAATGTCAAGACGCGTTCGCGGTCCTCGTATAATATCAGATTCAACGTTATCGTCTCCACCTTACCGGGAACAAGTCGTTCGAGCTGCGAGAACTCTTTATCGCTTAAGAGCTCTTTGCTCGGGCGACGAGTTATGGCCCACTGGCAAACAACGACTCTGACATTACGGACGTGGCATTACGCGGAGAGCCTCCCCGGGGCATAATTCGCTAAAAATCACTGGGTGTACCCGCTGGGGTAGGAGACAAATTTTATAGACAGATAGCGTGATAGGGTAAAAGACGACGACGACGACGACGAGGACGACGCCTCGCCTTCGGTGAACACGAAGTAATCACTCCGTGGCCCTCGATGAACTAGTTTCACGCCCGACGTTTCACTATTTTTCGCCGTGGTTACCCGATCGACGAAAATAAGGTGTCAAGTTGCGTCGCGAGCAGCGCGAATATCTCACGGCCCCTAAATCGCGATTCTATGAAGCCCGATTTTATGCCGGCCCATTAATGCGTCCGCCGGGCACTGTTAAATTTAACGAGCTCTCCTCCGCGTCGATCCGCGCCATAGTCGCCCTCCTACTTTGTATATGTTATGTACATCACAGTTTGACTGGAGAATTATTTGATGAAACAATTTTACAATTCCCGTAAAAACCTTTTACCCGATCTTTTTTTACAGTTACACATTACATTCTCTAATTCCTGTAAAACAATTATATCGATAAAGGCTATATTTTATTTGATGAACCGATTGCAATAAGACTGTACATTTTTTCACCAGCTGGGAGTAGCAGATAAGGGATTTCGTTCGTTTGAAACTTATCTGAAAGCTTATCATATCAGCAATCGGGGGCGAGATGCTTATGTCAGTAATGGTACGACCTTGCGGTTGACATATCCGGCAGGAAGGGTGCGGTAGGTAGGGCAAGCGTAGAACTTGCCACCGACCCGGGTAAATGCATCCCCTTGATTATGCGATTGACGTTCGATCCTACCATTAGCGTGTTGCACGTGGGCGATAGGAATTAGAATCGCGACATTTACGCAGCGAGCCTCCTGGCTTGAAACACGTGCGGAAGGCGTAACGTCGTCGCAAGGACTTTTTAAGTAATCGCTACAGAAAAACATAAAACGGGGTCGGTTCTACTATAAAAGAAGACATCGATGTTTGCACTAATTAGACGATCAACAGGAAGTGAATTGCCCAATAAAACGCGATCAGCGGGTTTATTAGGGGATCGAGAGGGACGTCCGTGGCTAATGAAAGGCCGAGGACAAATATTTAGCTCGTTTTAATAGATACGTCGAACAAGGTATCCACAGCCGCGAGACTCGAAACTAAGTCAGTTTCCTAAACGGACGACGGGCATTAATCTTGTCGCTCGATGCGACGAGAAATTCCTGAGCGTACTCATGAATGATGCATGCGCTCGCCGTAGAAACAAGTCTCCGAGCTGAGGGATTCTCTTTTTTTCGTTCGCAGAAAGAACTGCACCAGTTGCAAGTGCCCCAGAGAGGCGCACGATGTGTGCCACGAAGAATGGGCGTCGGTCAGGTCCCGTTTGGGCCTTAAAGGCGAGGAGTCCCCGACCCAAACCGCGCACCCGAGATCGATGGGCCTGGCATGGGCCCCTCCTGGCCTGCCACCGCACAAGGTGAGTGTCCACGAAACGATTTCCAACTCGCGAGCGCTTAAATCATTTTTCAATTTCCATCGCCGAAGCGAAACTGTAAATCATTTATCGTCGAAGGAGAAATTGGGATTTTACGATCACTTTGTTTTATAAAATACTATTATATCGTCGATTCCTGTCCCGCGCGGGTTCGAAGCTTCAATAAATGATCCGCGAAGCTCAACAATTGTCATGAAATATTACGGCTCTTACGATCTCTAATAAGACGAATCGTCCGTTAAGTAGCTGGTTCGTGCACACGTCGGCTTGGCGAGCTTCCAGTTTTTGATATTTTCTCGCGTCACAAATTAATAGGGGGAAGAAGCTGGTCTTTATCACTCGGCGGATACGCTTTATCGTACGCGCTTCCTGTGATCATTGCTCGCTTTCACAATTATTTTTATCGCTGCGTTTAAACGACATCCGTGTCACTGATCTCCGAGTTGTCTTAATTTATTTACAAGTGATTTCTCTCGCTGCGCTTACAGGTGGAGGAATATTTCTCTATGCTACCGGAAATATCCGTGCCCAGGCTGGACACGCCTGGTGAACGTTACAGGGATCGACAATTGGCGATTCAGTTGCCTAAGCAGGACTTGGCCACAGCCTATTGTCGTCACTTGAACCCGAAACATGTCAGCAGCGCTGAAGATTTTATGGCCGCGAGGAACGAAATCGCGTTGGACATCGGTACCGTGCAGGAAGTGCCGGAGAGAGACGTAGTTAGTACGAAAACAAAAATGATACCTCCTTAACTACGTTAGTTATGTAAAGTGATTCGACTCCTCATTAGTTTCACGGCGAATAACAAGCAAACTTCTACCGCTGCTGTTCAAGCTAATAAATCTAATGGCTTTGGATTGATTTACGCACCTAATAATTTAAATAATGAATGGACGGCTCATTGAATAAATTCTATTTGTCTCGCAGAAGTGTGGTGCGTGCGACGAGCCACTCGAATACGGCAGCCTCGCTGTATCGGCAAGCAAATTAGGTCTACTTTATCATCCCGGCTGTTTCCGGTGCACAAAGTGCGAGGAACTCCTCGTCGATCTCGCTTACTGCGTGTACGACGTACACGAAGACTCTGAACAGAATAGAAAGGTTCTCTACTGCGAAAGGCATTATGCTGAACAATTGAAACCTAGGTGCGCCGCCTGCGACGAGGTGAGTGTCTCTTTTTCCAAGATGTATTTTTTCTATATCTACATTTCCCTCTCAGCGACAATTTAGTATTAATTATGAGGTAAAAATATAGTTGAGAAATGCTCGAAATGTTATCGAGTCCCGCGCATAACTGAGTAGAAGTAGTATCGACCGTCGCTGGTCAGACGAGCTTACGCGTAACTATCCATTCGGTGGCGTAGCGCTGAAGGAGGTATGGTCGATCGCAGTCTGTGGTCGACTGTTTGTATCTACTGAAACCTCCTTTATCGACGACAGAGCTCTGCCAACTCGTGCCACAGGCGAGATATACGGGTACAGTACATCACCTTATGGCTCGGGTTCAATTGGCATACCGACATGAAAAATTGACGCTGCTCCGAGCGTCTTCTATTTATGATAAATAGTGATCGATTAAATGTAAACTTTATCGAAATAATATTGAGGAATCAGATGGATGTAGCTTCATATTTTCAACGAGACGCGACATCGGTTGATGAATATGCTCGTATACGTAGTCGTGCGTTGAATCTCGAAACGCTACACTCGAATTTATGTTTCGAATTTAAACACATGAGGCCAACGAGCGTATACTTTTATTTTTATTAACTCTCGTGACAGTAATGGGATATAAAGTGTTACCTCGCGAATGAATCTGGTTCGTACAAGAGGCCGTGTTGTTTCTTCCATTTACGGGAGGACCGCACGCTCCTCAGCGAAGGTGGTCCGTGTCATTTCGCGCGGTATTTTTGTTGCACCGCGTTCGTATTTAACAAAAAATCTGAAATGTTACCCGGTGACCCAAATGCACAGTCAGCTGTCAAGGTACGCATAAATTGTGGTTCGTGCCAAGCTCCGGTCATTAAAATTATTTGTAAATTACGCGGGCGTCGTTCTCGAACTTTACAAACGGTTAAACGCGGACACCGGTGAATAAATTATCATCGTTTGACAGTAGAGAAATTTTCTGCTCGGCCATCATCGCTGCGTAGTAGTGTTCACCAATTTTGACAGATGCCAAAAACTTTAATTGTCACGTTCGAATTAGCAGTTTGTCGATCTACTGATTCTTACGATAATTTTTAATATAAAGGTAAATGCATGATCAATGAAGTATCATAGGATAATAAGTATTCTGCATAGTTTTGTATGACAAGATGGTAAACAATCTTAAAATATCTGGAACATAATAATATGAAGAGTCTCGCGATCTTTGCGTCGTTGTCTCGAGGGAACTGGGCCGGTTTCGGCTCTTTATTTAGATGGACGAAAATAGGAATTCATGTGGGATAGGAGACGAGCATCGTACAAGCGTTTTGTCACCGCACTGCGTAATGCGAATTATGTTACAAAAATGTGAATCAGCCAGACTACATGCTACCGTTCCATCTCGATCCCCCGTTGACTAATGGGCATATTAATCCCACTTAAGAATATATTTGAGCGTTACGTAGATCGATTATACTTTATCCATCACCTAGCCGACAGGATTATTATTTGGGAAATGTACGGGAATAATGAAACAAATCATTGATTGACTCTACTTTTTTTTATTCAATCAAAGTATTACAATCTTATATTGGAATTTGCTTGTCGAATGTAATTTGCGGCTGGTTTTTGAGGAGGTACGTCAGCTGCGTTGGCAGTTTGTTACCGCGTTTCACGTCCGTGTAACACGTCCGAATTGGTTTTATTCCAACCGGAAACCTCGACGTTTAATCGTACCTGCGGCCGGTCAGTAATCTATTTTGATTTCTTGTCGATGCTCCCACCACGTACGCGGTCTGTCCAGACCATCCGAGAACCGCGTTCCCAGCTTTTATTAGAGTCAGTCAATTGGAGGCGAACGAAAGGGCTACCGAACCGTGAGAATAAACCGAGGAAATCCGTAAACGAGAACGCGTAATCTACTGATCCTCACGCGGTCTTCCAACCGAAACTTTTCCTTCCCCGTATCGACCAAAGAGAGAAGTGATTCCGAGTTTCGGTAAGTGAATCGAGCCACACATCAGCCACACACTCGGATGATCAACTCGGTACTCGATTCTATCTGATAATAAAATACAACACCCAAAGGACACGCATTACTATTCCCTTCCACACGAGTTCGCGCGCACGCCTGTCCGTTTTCCCTCTCTTTTCATCGAGCGAGAAGAGAAAGGAAATACGACCGGTCGTACATCACGAAACGTACACAGGATCTCATTTGACAAAGCGTTTCAATGGAAGTGCTCGTAAACGTTTGAGACGCGCTTTTGGAGGGCGAGTGCTCCGCGCTCGTGGCTGTTCGATAGACGTTCTGAGCCTCGGGCTTGAAACAAACTGGTCTTTATACGAGAAAAGCGTGGCGTAACAGTGACGCAACCAACCGTAACAGCATCGCCGGGTCGTAAAATTCGGCGTTGTCTATTTCGGGAGGGCGTCGTCGTGGTTCACGTGCTTAGCATCCGCTGCGCAAAAATGTTGACCCGCGAGCCGGCTCACCCACGACACACGCCGCGACACACCCTCGGTTTTATCCATCTCTCAACCAGGTCCCTCCGTCGACGATTCTAAAAAACAATAACTAGGAGACTACAGATGTAGAAAATGAAATCTAATTGTAAAAAATGATCGTGTGTCTTATCATTTTCATGTCCAGTATGTTTTTTTCCTAATCATTATATTTTCTGGACATTCCATTTTTCTAGTGTAGTATACAAAATATGCAGGTTAGTAATATTTCCAAACATTTTATATGAAATTTATCAAGTAATTTCCGGGAGAATTTATGCTTGATAAATGATGCTAAAAAATAGCTCTTCGCTCTGTCGTAACAAGATGAATGGGGCAACGTTCTCTGGTTAAGCGAAAGTTATATATCTATGAAGAAAAAAGTAAATAAGGCTTTTATGCGTGCCATTTCAGCGGATGAACTGTGAGAGTTAATCATCGGCAAGTTAGTACCGGTTTAATAATATTACATTCTTCGTGAGTGTGTGCTAGAAGGACGGATCGGTTGTTAAAGCGTGGATATTCTTGGTTAATGAGTCATTATCGAAAAAGGTGCATGCACCGAACTGTTTCGTGTAAACGCATATGGATGCCTGTGCCGGCGGACACTCGATATAACCCGCCAGGGCCAGAGTGCTAACACTGAAAATGCTGGATCCTATTCTCGTTGATTTCACTCGTTTCTGGCTACAACGATCAGTCTGGTAGAAGGAGCAAATATAATAGTTTAGGCGATACTAATGTTAGAAGCATGTTTGGATACATTCGGTCAACAAACTGCGAGTCGAGATTCAGCCAGCGAAATGAAATAGACGCTTAAAAGATGTTGATCTTCATGGGACCTTGGACAAACGTTTGTAAAGTAGAAATATATTTGTATAGAAAGATCGCATGCACCTGGCACCAGGTCGAACGAAGGGGAAGGTCGTCCTACGGATGGAAACGGGCGCATGGGTAGTTTTCAGCGATTCTAATTCGGTCCTCGCCCGCGAAGTGGCTTCGCGCGGAGATCCGGTGGCACGCTTTTCTCCGACCGTGGCACACGCGTTCGATCATCGACCGAAATAACATTGGCATTGTTCCGTTTCCCTCCAGAGGAACCGGCTCTGATGGCAATCAGGTCGACTAATTTCGACCCTTCGCCACAACCGTGGAATGTCGCACTTTCTACGGATTCTCAAACCTTTTCCTCGCACGCCATCGATTACATCTTGTCGTTACGCGGAGCCAGTCGCCGAGCAGCTCCTGATCGATATATACCGCTGATTTTCGTGCTAAATGAAACTATCCTGAAGTCAATTTGGAAAACGAAACTCGCACGCTACGTGCATTTTTTATATTTTATATAGCTTGGTCAAATCTACGGTTTCAGGTTAGAGATAGGGTCAAGGTCTAATTGTGACCGTTTATCAAAGTAGGAATTAATTCCGTGACTCGTGACGATCAACGACTAAAGTTGGGAACTAGTTGGGAAAAAGCTTCGCGAGTAGATACAGATCGATAATCGCTTTAGATAGATATGAGACTGTGAACTAACAGATGGATTCGATTAGAAAATGTCTCAATTAGCGAACTTCCTAATGGTAACGAAGTTGTACAGATACGTATATATCAGTCGAGGAATGAGAGAACGTGGTTTTATTTTGGTACGCGTTTCGATAGATCGACGAAGATATGTTTATTTCGGGAGGCCGGTCGCCAACGAAGTAGGCGAAGATTACGTAGCTTACGCAAATACGAAATTTGTGTACGTCTTCCGCTTATCAAAAGGAAGAAAAAAACCATTTGATTTATTCATTACATTCCATTCATAACCGGCACCTAATTAGCTAATCAAATTGCATGTGCAATATCGTTTATCAAAGGAGACACTATGAAGCGAACTTGCCATATGCGTAACCACTTAAGTAATCGGTGTATTTATAAAACAGAGGTTGAAGACCTCATTCATTTTATCGATGGACTTTCTTTTTTAGCTTTCGGAAATAAATATATCTTGTAACCCAAATATTTCCGAACTGCTCGAATTTATGCGGCAACGAAAGTCGATCCCCTTTACGTAATCAGCTGAATGAACCACTCTTACTCGAAACGCGATTGAGGGGTTCGTGTAACGAAAATAACCCTCGAGAACAATGAAACCATGACACCCACAATTTCATTCAGGTAATTGGGTACATCCACCGCAATTATGTAATACGATTTCTTTCCCGCGCAACATGATCGGGCTACATTTGAGATCGTTTAACTGCGAATTCCTATAATTTATTCCGAATTGAACGCAATCTGCGTGATTGTATTATCGTGTCCATTTTTACAACGTTTCATCGTTTCGTTATTTAAATATAAAGAGACTTCACAAAAATGTCAGATATTATAAAAATAAAAAATGCAATTTTCTTCTGCATCGTTTTTTTATCTCAATCTCCGAGAGAAGTTTCTACGAAATACAATTTGTTAATTTTGTAACAATCGGCACAAGTGCGTAACAATTGATGTAGTGCCGAGGCAAATATAGATCATCGAGAGTTCGATAAGCCACGGCGCGCCGCGACGCGACGGACCGTTTTCGTTTCGATATCTGTCTGGAAGCGGGCCAGATTAGGGGTACCGCGCGCAAAAACCGCGTGTATTGAAGATCGGCTCGACTCGATTCGTAACCGATGAGGTAACCGAAATAAAATCGTTCTCGAGCGACGCCAGAAATTCGGTCGCGTACCTCGACTGTGCGAACGCACAAAGGATGGAATTTCCATTGAAAGGTTTACTTTAGAACTTCCATTTAGCGCGAGAGAATCATTGCGAACCAGATATACACCGAGTCGAGGACGATGTCAATGCATTCAACATGCTGACTACTGTTACAAGTTAAATGATATTTCTATGCGTATGAGTAGAGCGGAAATTATGAATCGAATGAAACAACACAATCGTTATCAATTAATTAACTCACGCTAGTCCGCTCGAGGAGACTGGTAGATCGTTTGGTTCCGCGTAACTATTCGAACTAGAGAACTGGCAACGGACGGGCGCGTTGGATGGCGAACGATTGGGTCATTAGAGCGGGCGGCGTTCGATCGCAATTAATTCGCGCGCGGGCCAATAATTGCGCGTAACCGCTGCGGTACTGCCAAAAACGGGGCTCGCGTTAATTACCCCGCGAGCGAATGATCGATCGTTCGGTACGTGCACGCGGGGCATTAAGGACAGGGATTCGCGTCCAGGGACATTCGAGCTAACTTTAGCCTTAGCCGCGGTCCGCTACCTCGGCGTCGAACGTCGCGTCGACATAACGAGCCGAACGGGCACCAGTTTTGCCGCAGCCCGAACGGATTTGCCCGCGGAAAATAAAACAGTACTCTGGCCGCCATCCGGCCGCATGGATAAGCCGATAATCGCGTGATCGCCCGCGGCTTCTCGCGACCGCTCGAACGGTTGACACGCGGTTTTTAGCCTGCGTACCTAACCGCGCTATCAGGTGGACCAGTGGGTGCGCGTGGGTGCTCCCCCGCTGGGAAGTCAACGTCTTCTCTCCTCCTTGCGCCGAGTGTGACGTCAGCCTCTCCGTTCCGAGGATCGTAGAGACTCCAAGTGTCGCGCCAACCGTAGATCCTAGGATCATGGATTCGGCGCGCAGGCCACCGAGATTCCCTTCGCTCTTCGAGATCGACGATTTCCGTTACATGTTTCCGCGAGGACTCCTATTATAAATTCACCCTGGAGCGGCGTCTCCTATGCTCCCGAAGGGTGTCGAGCTCGCGGAAACGGATGATAGGATGAGGAGGCTGTAACCCGTGTGACGACGTGTCGAATTTGCAAGAGTGACCGCGAAGTCGATGATAGAGAGAT
>SHCU01000020.1:364735-376355 GCA_004307685.1 Ceratina australensis
GGAAACGGATGATAGGATGAAGCGGAGGCTGTAACCCGTGTGACGACGTGTCGAATTTGCAAGAGTGACCGCGAAGTCGATGATAGAGAGATTGTATCCTAAATTGTTCCACGGGAATATACCGAGATGGGGTTGATGTTGTCGATATTAGTCGGTTGCGTCGGGGTACTGGAGCTGCTCGCGTGTCTCCGGCACGTCACGAACGGCGTGGTGATCACGATCAATCAACCGGTCACCCCGTGTCTCTCGTACCACGAACCTCTCAACGATAATATGAGCGTGCACGACTCGATCTGTACCTACAGCCACTCGAGCGACGCGAACCTGCCGCGTGCCGCCAAGCACAAGCTGGAGAATCTCCACGAGTACAGTTTACGAATCAGAGCGGAGCTACGCTCGCTGGATAAGAACTTCGATTACAAAAGTCTGTCCGACTTTGGCGGTAGGAATTTATTGCCTGTCTCGAGGGCGAGCCCGGACTCGAGGTTGAGTCCAGATTTTGATTACTTGGTACAAGTAAGCGAATCACAGCCGGAAGAGGATGATTATAGAAATCAGTACGAGAGAGAGACGTCGTACGAAGACGCGGCCGAGAATTGGCGGATCGAGAGCAGTTCGAGAGATCGACCGCTATCGGTGACGGTCCTGGAACCGGAGAAATATATCAGAGTGCCAACACCGATTCCTTTCAGTTTGGACGATGATATCTCCAGCTCCGGCGCCTCTAGCGACGTAGGTACTTCATTCGATAATGACTCGGGGAACGAGGCACCGACCATGAAGACCATCGATACGATTCCAGTTATCAAACGATACAAGAGTCCGTCTGACGGTGGATCTTCTATAGACGAATCAGATTATAACGAACAGAAGATACTTCCGAAAAAGCAATTGAGAAAGTCTCGCTCGAGGACTCCCGAACTTCGTCAAGGACAAGTAGTCGAGGGTTCAGTCGAATATTTAAAGAGTACCGAGAATTTGAAAGCCGAGTCTGGAAATCGCGGTGGCCCGGAAGAGCAGAGCGAAACGGTACAAAGCAGGAGTCAAAAGAAGAAGATAAAGTCGTCGAGTACGATCGTTAGGAAGCCGACCTGGTTGAAGTCGAAGAACGCGGAGGTCAGCAAATCCGCTGAGAATCTGAACGCGAGGAAATCGAAGAGGCACAGGGAACCCGAACGAAGAAAATCAGATATCTCCGTGCAAACTGGTAGCAGCTCTCTGAGGGATGAATGGACTAATACCTCGCCGGTTGGGAGCACGGAAACCTTGTCCAGATCGAATAGCCGGAAGAGCGTCTCCGTTCAGGTGCAGACGAGCTTCGAGGAGGAACTGGCCAGCTTGGAAGCTCTCTCGGAACTGGAGGGCTCGGTGGCTAGTTTGACCGAGAGCAGGAGGGATCTTTCTTCTCGGGAGCGTTTTGGCAGAAGGTCCTTTAAGAATAGAAGATTCGGATCCGGTTCCAGGGACAAGGCCAGCGAAGTTGGCGACGGAGATAACTTCTCGGTGACTAACGCGACCGCATCCGTCGAGAGGTCCAAGGATGAAGTGCGTCTGCTGAAAATATCCAGCTTCGAGGAGGCGGACGCAGAGGATTACCAGAGAGTACGGAACATCCTGACCGATCCCGACTCGAAGGAGTTGAACGAGAATAGAAGAAACGGGTCCAAGTCCCTGTCCTCGTTCGAGGACGACGAGTACTGGGACGCGGAGGATGTGAGTGCCGGAAGACCTATCGAGTACTCGATACCGGATCCCGATCGAAACAAAGCTTTCTGGGTAATGACATGCAAATCGATGGATGCTCCTCCCGTTCTCTCTCCGCGTATACTCGTTACCCTTCACTTACACTCCAAACATGATAAACTAGCCCCTAAACATGTTACCATTATTAGCAGTCACCCCTGGAGAATTGTTAATATTAATTAATGCAAGGATTTTTAGAGGCGAATGACTACCATTAGGGAATGTTGTCAAATATATTAATTTACTTAAGTCCCTTGACCCGTTATCGACGATTTTACATAGAGAAATCTCCCACGGTTGGTGGCGGTTCGAACTAAAAGCATGCCTGAAAATCGTGCAAACGATCCCCCGATTCGTACTTACAAATCACGCGTTTCCCCATCGGATTCCAAGGCGCTGCTGTTCGTCAGACGTCCGTCGTTCTGGAATGGCGTCGACGAGATCGTAAAACGTCGCGAATCGCATTTGGCTGCGAGACAAACTGCTCCCTGTGGGCTGGTATCAAATTTATTCCACCGCGTGGAATCGAAAAAGCGCGAGCGTCGCGGTTGACTTCGCGCACGGCAAGTGAATACATAGAAGCGAAATTGCACGCCAACCGGGTTGCGAAACGCGGCGAGCCGATGAGACCGCTATTGTTGTTTCAAGTTTAGCTAGATTGGGAAACGGTTTTTGGAAGCTTCCCTGATCCGTGGAAAAATCGCGGGCCGGGCGAACGCGATCGCCGCCGACGATCTCCGCACGAAACACTCGCCTTCGCATGCTCGCTGACGGCGTTCGTTGGTGCCGTGTGCCTCGCGTGGGGTCTCCCAAAATATCAATCTCATGTGCCCGTCTGCAAATAATACGTATACACGTATAGACTCTTGGTATTCGCATACTTTCGAATATTTATCAGACGTTTTTTATCTGAGAAACATTCACTATCAATTATCAATAAAGATTTGAAACTTAAAGAATTCGAGTTCGTGTTCGAGAATCTAGTAAGATTTGGAATTATGATGCGACATTAATCTCTTTCGTTGCGACACTTCTGCTACATGAAATATGAAATATCGTCGAGGCAATATAACATGTCTTACCTTCAGACACACAGGGTACATACATTATATATATATAATACTATTTACTATAAATTCAATTATTAAATTATACTCAAACTCTTATGGGGTTAAAGAGGGAAAAGATTTAAGAAANNGGGTACATATATTATATATATAATACTATTTACTATAAATTCAGTTATTAAATTATACTCAAACTCTTATGGGGTTAAAGAGGGAAAAGATTTAAGAAAATTGATAGCCGATCCAGTTAATTATAGATAAAGGTTGCTCGTACGTTAGCCGAGTGTCACCACGGAGTAGTATTCCACTTTTTTGGGTGTCCTGATTTTTTTGAGATGGTGTCGTTATATTTTTAATCCGACGCGTCTTCCGGAGCCCCCTTGGCCGGCATATTATGTTACCGCCCGTCGCGATTCACGATCCGCGTAGGCGTTATCACGTCCTGCTGTCACGCACGATTTTCATTTTCCATCTTCTATTTATAACGTAACTGGTCGCGGGGTTTCTGAAATACCTCACAAGCGGGAAACCGTCAATTCACCGTGAATTCGCGATCGAGAACGCGGGCACAGGCATAGGCATTCCTTGAATGATTCCAAACTATTGGCATCTACCCTAGATAAATCTTTCCGTATTAATATTAACTAATTTGTTTTCTGCGAGAAACATACGAGACCATTTATTTGTGTTGCGAAAGATCGGCGGGGTGTTGATGGTTGAAAGGGGGATCATTTCAGGAATGCGGTTAGGTGGGCGGGAACGCGTAGGATCATTACGACCCAATTACAACTGTGGCTCTATTTTTCCGGCGATTCTATTTTTCAATCCGGCGTACCATCGGGAACCACCTGTTTGGCACGCGATCAACCCATTCGATGAAATTGGGAAAACTAGTCGATGATGTACGACTGAATGCTTTTACCGATCTCGAATGAATCGCGTCCAAAATCGGCGCGGAAATAAATCCTCGTGGTCGGAAAACTTGATCAACGAAACGAATTTACATGACACGAGTCATGCGACGTCGTACAAGATAGCGTACAGATTAATTCATTGCCCTCTTTTCATAAATTTCTCGTTTATTTATAAGCCTAACAGAATGTACATATGTTTTATGTAATTTGTGTATATACACCCCGCATTTACAAGGGTCAATTTAATTGATCACTTGCGTAACAACGGAAACATCCAGTATTCATAAAGTTGATCGCAAACGGGAAGCAGACGTAAGCACTTAACTTCCCGTTCACGTGGAATTCGCATACTAAGATATAGAAACGCGTCGGCGTTAAACAGTCCAGAAATATCTTCACCGGGGGAAGAGATAAATAAAAAGGGAGAAATAAAAAAAGCAGAAAAAGAGCGAACGGGAAAGAAGGAAGAAAGGTGGGTTCGCCGCGAGACCGAAGGCGCGAACTTGTAACCTGTCGCGGTCGACCGCTAACGAGTCGAATGGTGAAGCGAGGGAGAGAGCCGGGTACCCGGCAGGAGAGAAAGAGAAAGAAGGGGTGTCGTAGAAAAGTTGCACCCGGCACACTGCACCGAGAATCTCGACAGGGAGTAGAAGGAGAGGAGGAAGAGGATGAAGAAGAAGAGGACGACGAGGCGGAGCGGAGCGGGGCGAAGGGGGGGACGTGGAACGGGCGAGAAAGAGGAGGGCGAGGGAAGAGGGTGGACGCGCGCGGCGCGTTTCTGGAGTCGTCGGGACTCCGAAAATAGCGTCCCGATATGATGACGCCCGGAGCGGACCGATCCTAGATTTCAGTCAGTTCGCAAGCTCGAAAGCTGCTGGGTACACGCGGAACAAGCTCTGAGCCACGAGATCTCCGGTTTCACATTTCCATAGAGGCGACCATCCCGACCTAGCCCTCTTCTTCCCGTTCCTTCGAGCCAAGCCGTGCCGTTTCGCTCGCACGTCTCCCATTCCTCGCTATTCTCTCGCTACTCTTCCTGGACATCGCACGTCCGGTTCCACGCTCCCTCGTATCCCCCGTGGAATCCGAGAGTAGACGGCTCGCGACCGAGTAGACTGTAGACGCGCGGATACAGGTCTCTTCGTAAAGGCAACACGATGGCAGACGTAGACAGTGTAGTGTACACGACCACCGAGCGCAAGGTTCGCAAAGTGAAGAAGACGACGAAGCGCAGGGAGAGCCACGATCAGAACGCCGAGGTCACGATCACCGAGGTCGACAGCACGCAGAACCACCACGCCATCGAAGAGTATGTGCTGGCTGCAGATCTAACCTCGGATCGGCCCGACGCAACCCCCGTTCATAGTTATTCCGTTTTTTGTCTTAACCACGCGCTTTCCCGTTTACGATTTCACCCTTCTCACATTGAGACCTCGCCGGTCACCCGAGGAACCGCGATCACTCCTAACTCGATCGACCGCCTCGTCGAACGTTTTAATCTCGATGGAACTTGAAGATCTATTAAGCACGGTGAACGTGATCAGTCTGTGTGATCATCGGAGGTCTATCCGTTGTCTATGTATTTGAAATGCGATGTTTGTTTCCGTCCAGACTGGACAAAATCGATGGTCCCGTTTCGGTAAAACGAAAACAACCTCTTTTTGGCTCGGAAGCTTTATATTTGCCTTCGCCATCGACCTGGTTTCTCTTTAATAGGAAAATTTATTATTCACGTTCAGTTCTCGACGAAAGATCTGAACACAGGAAGCTATCATGCGAATCGAGATTATAAAATCTACTATCTTGGCAAGCGTTTTAAGAAATCGTTAGACAATTTTTCAAAGTCGGATTCTCAGGGTGGCTGGCCAGTTTTTCACATAGGAGCAGAGATCTCGAGATCGAAATCTACGCGATACGTTACGCGGTTTTTTTTTATGCCACTTTATGATATGCTCCGGTACAAAAAATACTCAGCCAGCACATACAACAGCACTCAACCAAGGTACATATTACCAGCAATTCAATCGCAACAACAGAGCAGACACTACAGAGCACCGGGCAACGAGAGAGATTGCGAGGAACGAGATTTGCGTTTCGAATGAGAAAAGAGTCCGTGTGAAAAATCACACTGTGAAACGAGCGCGTTTTACGTTACGAGATATAATATCTTGCAAAGGGAAATCCTCGTCATATCACGTTAACTTGAATTTCAAATTAATCTTATTGAAAATTGTCGCTGAGTAGTGTGTTCACTCTTAACCATTTGCCTTACCATTTCTCGTCGACTACCCATCTAACCCACAATCTAGCCCCTGTGACTTGCAATCGTACCAATCAAAGCTCTGAATGAGGACGAAGCTCTATTAGTAATAGAAGTCGTGGTAATAGAGTGTAACTCGATATCGTAAGGCAAAGTGGTCAAAGTTCCTAATTTCGTGGATACGTTTATAAATAGATTGTTGGGGATCGGGTCTAACGAGCGTTCGCGAAGAGGAAACAATGTGCTTGAGTGGCGATTGATCCCTAAACAGGTCGCGTTTTCTTTTTTCGTTTCCAGTTGATTTTCAGTGGCGAGTACACGAAGGCGATGAACAAGGACTGGCACAGCGGCCACTTCTGTTGCTGGCAGTGCGACGAGTCTTTGACCGGGCAGCGTTACGTGCTCAGGGACGAACATCCTTACTGCATCAAGTGTTACGAGAGCGTTTTTGCTAATGGCTGCGAGGAGTGCAACAAAATCATTGGAATCGACTCGAAGGTGCGTACCTCTAATCATTCGGTCAATAACGTGGCCCGATATCTCGATAGGCCCGTTGAATCATCGATCGTGGCCTCGATCGCGCTTTACGACTTCGGTTTTCCTTATTTTCGGGAGTACACTGGAGTCTTTTATACACCCGAGTTAAACGTGCTAATCATTAGAAAACAACGGAATTGCATGTCTCGAGTAAATAGAGAAAAGTACCCGTTAATTTCTATCTCCAAGTCCATTCGCGAGACAAGTAGATGTTTGTTACAAAACGACACTCATTCGACGATAAATAAAATCTTGGAACTATTTGGATAAAGAAACCGCCACTGTTCTCGCGTATCCAATGGAAATGAATCTTCCGCGGCGACGATCCCTGGGTTTGGATACTGTCCAACCGGCCAAAAAACGGATCTAGTTTTCGCCTAAATTTAGATTCCGTAGCACAGGGCGTTCATTGATTAATCGTTCTCCCGAGTTCTCGCGTAACACCAGACGAATCGTTTTATGAAAAATTCCGCGTGCAAAATTGTTAATTATTATCGCCTCGCGCAATAATGGACGCGGGAGACGAGGTGGCGATATGCGAACACGGGCATGGGCGTTCACTTACTCATTCCTAGAAATAGAAACGATGATGCAGGTGCTTGCTAGCCATATCGGCTAGTGTTCGAATGTTTATTTCCGTTTCGTTTCTCGCTTCGTTCGCCATTATTATTCCTCCTACTTGAGCCGGTCGGGACCAGACCCAGGGAGGGAAACGAGCAGCGGTCCTTCCCACCGGCCAGTTTTCGTGACAAATTCGCTGTCAAGACGCGGCATCGTTTGCCAACGAGCCAACGGAGATTAACTTTTTACGCAGCGAAACGAGAGACTCCAAGGATCCCGTTCGGGTGTCGCTTCTTAGAGGTCGACGAGGTTCGCTGATTACAATCGATCCTAAAATGGAAAGCCGCGCGCGACTTCGTGTTAATTCGATTGGCCGCGCGTTTAAAAATCTAATCGATGCGAGTGTTTACGACGAGCCTGCTAGAAAAGGTAGAATGACATAACGTACCTTCGTCGGTGCGCGTAGAAATCCGTTTCCTTAAAGGCGACATTGGATCTGGAACGGATTCAAGTTTCCTTAGAGTCGCGAGGACCTTGTCCAAGAGCGTAAATATTTTTCACAGCCTCGCCAAAGTCCGTCAGTCACCGGACAATCGCAAATTTTAAACAACTCGCTTATGCAATCAGGTTCCGAGCTTTAATAGGATCTTGAAATGCAAGAAATTACATTTGCATTCGCAAGAATTAAATGATCCTTCCGCGGTCCGACATACTTCGCTTCCTAATATTTTTATATTTCATGTTAATATTATTAATATCATTTATGAAATTCAGTTTAACACAAGAACGTCAGTGAAGAGCAATGAAATTGATAATGGACTGCGGAAGGTTAATATGTTCGGGTGACAAGGAAATGAATTGCCGGTGAATTGTTTCCAGGATCTTTCGTACAAGGATAAGCACTGGCACGAGGCCTGCTTCCTCTGCAACAGGTGCAGGGTGTCCTTGGTGGACAAACAGTTCGGTAGCAAGGTGGACAAGATCTACTGCGGTAACTGCTACGATGCCCAGTTCGCCAGCCGTTGCGATGGATGCGGCGAGATCTTCCGCGCTGGTACGTAACCCGAGACCCAATTTATTTGATAACACGCGCGAAAATAGACTGCGAGCCCGGTCGTTCGTAAAGTCTCGGTCAACGATAAAAATAAGATAGGCATTGTACCGAAATAGTCGAACGTGAAGCAGACTCGGTTCAGACCCGGTAGGAGAACCACCTGTTTTCGATGCCGGCCCAGAACACAATGAATCACGAAACGCAGGAGACCATAGATCTCTTATTTGGCGTTTCTTATTAAGAGAATCGAGTCAAGGCTCGCTGTTCAATGCTCAGGATAATTATTACTGTTACAAAGAGAAAGGAACACCTTCGGCTACACTTTGCACCGAGAGTTCCAAATGATATGCAAACATCCAGAACTGTCCTCACTTTCTCTGAGCAGCGGCTAATGAGTAGACATAAAAGAGTAATTAGAAACTGTATGGAAACTCTCCTCCGGAGCTTTTTCAAAAGCTCCTTTGGATAAAAGTCGACATCATTAAAACTGAACTCTCGAGTTTAGACAGTGTTCTCGAGCAGATCAAAAAGCGAATCGAGTTAAATGTTCGTCTTGACGTGGAACGTACGCGACCTTTTCGCGAGATGCGAACTCGGAACGGTTTGTCGCGGTAGCAAGCGAGGTACAACCTTCGGCGATCGCAGACGGCGTGGTGGTACTTACACACGAAACGCGACCTATATAACGCGTGATTCACGACTCTGTGACCGTGCTCTGGGTCACGGTTGCGCAGCTAATTAAGACTATCACCTCCGCTAACGAGCTGCGTTCGTACTCGACCTTTCGAATCAAACTTTTACCTTCTCTCGAAAAATGTTAAAACCTTTCTGCGTGCCGTATTTTCTCCCATTTAAATTGAATGAGATACAAAGTTTAGTTCCTTTAATCTTGTTTACCACTGTAACGTTCACAAATTTCCATAGAGGTTCCGTGGAAAGATACGAGAGACACGGAAATTCGGTCAAGTACTCTCGAGGATGCAAAGCGTAACTGAATCGCGGATCGAGAAGTAGCGTCGCTACAGTGAACACCGTGGAGAGAGTTAGGAGATTAGAATGGATGGATGGCAGAATTCCGTGTCTCCCGCGGACTGGTTTACGTGACGCGCGTGGGAGTCTCGTTAAATCTTAAAGGGAAACAGGATCGTCCGTGAAAATGAAACCCGGTGCCAGCACGTGTCCGTATACGGATCGACCTTTCTTTCGAACGGGCGCGACGTATCGGCTCGGCGAATCTGTTTGGGCGTGATGCATTGCAGTTCAACCCCTTAGCAGGATTATTTGACTGGATCTTTAGCCAACTTATAACTGATATTTTCTGAACGCGAGTCTAAATCTAGTTTATCTTATCTCGTAATAACTTTATTTCATTGATCATTGAATGATCTTACTTATAGCAGTGGTAAATGCTAGGAAAAATAGATAAAGCCACGCTGAAACGCAATATGATTAATGTTATTGCTGTGAAAATGCAAGTTCATTTTGATAGAGAAGATTATTATTAATAAAAAAAAACGTAGATTGTGAAATAGTTAAGATTAGTCGGATGAAACACTTTTGTTGTTACATTATATAAAAGATTGTACTTATCAACATGTTCGATGGACGTGTCCTTTTGGTGTAATTCTTTCGATGAATCACATACGATTAGTTTGCTTTGTTANTTGTACTTATCAACACGTTCGATGGACGTGTCCTTTTGGTGTAATTCTTCGATGAATCACATACGATTAGTTTGCTTTGTTACATGAGATATCTTGTCATCCTCATCTTCAACTTCTACGCAGTGACAATTAATAACTGAGAAGGAGAAAATGAAAAGTGTAAATGCGTCACTCTTGTGAAGCGTCGAAATGAAAATTGCAGGAACTTCTGTTCATCAATTATTATTTGCATCGCAATTTGATTTGTGATACGGTCGATGAAAACTTGTTTAAGATCGCTATGCTCATAGCAAATAACATGTAGAACCGATGACAATCAAAGGGCAATTGACCTGTCTGTTAACTTCGAACACTGACGTGTACTATTAAAATGAGACGGGACAGTCTATATTTGTAGAGACAGTCATCCGTGTCACGTCGCTGGACAATTAAATTAAATCTTCCCTCGTACAGTTATTATTAGTCATAATTGCACAATCGGGAGTTGCACGAAAAAACTATACAGGAATGTTGCAACCACGTTCAAAGGAAGTATGAGACAACAGCGTTATATCTCCGTGAGAAATATTTCTGAGCGCGTTGAAAAAATAGAGAGGAGAATAGGAGCATAAACTTGACAAAGTTATCAGCGAGTTCGAAGTAGAAGACACGTTGCGCGTGCTCGTGACGCGAGGCGCGCAGTGTGTCCAGCGAGGTTCCAGAAGTGGGCTCAAGCTTCAGTGCCTTGCAAGACTTCGGGCCAATCGTACAATTCACCGATTTTCTCTTCTCATCTGTGTTCGTGTACCGGTGTGCTTTCGACTCGTGACCGCGTGTCACCTTCTGTCTCCTTTTAATACGTAGGTGACTCTCAGGTGGTCCTCTCGCATCTCGATCAATTATTAAGATACATGAAAAAACATGTCAAAATCTGTCATATAAAATTGAATATCACTCGAAATTTAATTTATTTATTTATATATGGTTTATAAAATTTTACAGAAATTTCATTAGCATTATAATCGGACCTAGTAAACAAATTGTTTAACCTATTACAGATACGAAACTATAGTAATGACTTTTGTAATTTATTGTTTCTTTTTTTTATTGAAATCTTAATAAGTAATCGAAGGGGAGAGATCTGAGAGTCGAAATCGGAATTTTCAGTGAGATTTTAATTGTGGAAAAAGACAGACTCATTAAGAAGGCAAGATGTCTACGGACACGTTGAGCGAACGGCTATCTACCAAACTTAATCTTCAAACTAAAACCGTGGGCGAGGAGAGGATAAAAAAGGCAAAGGATAACGACGAAGATATCGCGATATTCAGCATGATCCCGATGGAGGGTGATCCCAAGTTCAAATGCTCCCTCGGCAAGGATTGCTTCCTGGGTGATCCGAAGAAGGCAGAGCCAGGTGACAAACACTTCTGCAATTTCCTCCTAAATTGAATCTTCACCACAAACCCGTTCACAAGTTCTTATCTGCTAAGAACGATGATCGGATTTCGGTTCTAACTTTTTAATATCGTTGAGTTGAATTTCGTCAATCCAAAGTCACCAAAGTTTCCCTAAGCTCGGCATCGGCACGCGGACCGTGGGTCGATCGGATGTAACCGGCTTATAATAAAAACTATATATGGTCGAGAGGACGATTTCGTGAAAGGGAGAGAAAGAATGAAGAGAACCGTAAGGGGGAATTCGAAGGTGACCACGACCTTATGTGGGAATAGCATCACGGTCATGACTACCCAGTGCACTTCTACTTAACGCGTCCACCTATTAGACATGAACCAGTAACAATACAGAGAGATCATAACTAGCTTCCTCTAGCTTGATCT
>SHCU01000020.1:382195-409118 GCA_004307685.1 Ceratina australensis
TATATCTATCTCTCTCTATATCTATCTCTATCTAGTTCTCTGCGACAATTGCAAAAGCGAGGCTTGTGGAAGATCCAAGTAATAATCAATGAAAACAGGGTTCGGGTATAAACTAATTGAACCTTTACGAAATTTTAAGAATTCTAAGCTGTTGTTCGTATAATGAGATTTTATTCAAATTTTAAATGTAAAATTGTTCAACAATTGCAGACCAAATTTTCATCCTTTTTGTACCCTTCCTAAGATAAATTCCAGCTGTTCACGCGAGCCCGAATATATTGACGCGTGTTTCCTGAACGCGCAATACAGAAGATAAATTTCCAAACTACGATCGATTTTCTCGTTCGTCCGTTCTCTTTTTTGCCGAGCAACGAAATCGATGTGGATTGGAGTTTTGCATGTTCACGAATCCGTTCCCTCGCAAGCATTTTTGCATCACTCACAAAGTGGAAAAAACGTATCGAAAAAGAAAGAGAAAAAGATCACACGCATTCACACACACGTATGAGTGTGCGACACGCACACGCGGAAGAAACACTAATTGTGGCCTTATCCGCACGAGTACATAGAGATTGTATGTTTAAAAAAAAAAATGAAAGAGATACACACTAATGTTTTATGAGAAATATTGTTACTTGTTGATACGGTATGCATTATTTAGTAAATTTGTTACCGTCGAGGAGACGAGCGTGGAAAGGGAACAGTCGAACAAACGGTAGGCACATGTTTCATTAAACGGGAGAGAATAAATAATAGAACGACGAAAGGTAATCGCGACCAATTAAAAAAAAGAAAAGAGGTACACGTGCTATAATAATATATGTTCTTACCGATCACTCACATACTAATCGCCTTAATTAGTAAAAGATAAAAGTGCAGAGATTATTCTGTATCCGTATCGTATACACTGTTATACTGTAAAATTGATAAATAAATAAATGTAATTATTTACAAAGAGTTCTTTGCCCCTTGAAATCACACAGAAATATTTATATGAAATATTATAAAAGTTACATTCATTAAATTTAAAGAGTATCGGTAAAAAGGCAACCTACAGAGTTCACCGGTTTGCAGCATGATAGAACCTCGACTCGTTCATCGGTAGATGGTTACAGTGTTCGTTGAGCGAATAACTTGAAAAAATTTGTTCGTAGTAAAACAGACACGTGCCTTGTACTCAATTGTACAAAAAATGTACAAAAAGTAATAGTAACAATAACTTGAAAGAATATTCAAGTATTTAAGAACGAGGTAGCAAAATTAATGAATATATTTGGATAAAAATTAAATAAGAACTTACAGAAAATAATAATTGATAAAAAGACAAACAGCGAAGTGAACAACAAATCATTGCGTGAAAAACGATGGCTTCCTGAATGTAGCAATATTCAAAGGTGAATTTACGGGTTTGAAAATTTGTGCCGACCAACCCTTTTGTTGAGTCGCGAACAAAGCGCGTTACAGTTATTCACAAGAATTCCACGGGGAGATCCCTTCCTTCTGAAGAGCAAGACGCTTAATTAAAACTCATGTAAATCGAGTGGCCGTGCCGCGCGCTACGCCAATTAACTTTACATCGCGATAGAACGGGGATCGGGGAGAGGGAATAAAGCGGACCACATCGCAAAGAATGGATGCCTCTTTTTTTTACGCAAAAACCTTCGAACGTAACAAATTGGTCCACGAAGCAAGACGCGTCCGACGCGAATCTTTTACATAATACAGCGGCAAACGGTTGGTTGTTCAATCACCGCCGATTCGTTCCTCCACGCTTCCCTTGGGTCCTTCGCCCTTGCGCGATTCACGCACAACATTTTAGCCTTTCGTTTATGTCAAGCGTAGAAAGATCTATGGAAATGTAATTTTTTATTCGAAACTAGTGCAATGATCGATGTCATGACAAAGCAGTGAACCAATTTTCACGGTACTAAAGAGATTGCCGGGAATCTCCAGTGTGCGACTTTATATCGTGCACTAGAGAGAAAATAAGATACCGTAAGAAGATTTTTATAGAAGAACGAATACCTCTGTGCTAGTACGAGAAAAAGCAGGAGACAACTGTCTTCGTTTCATATTCCAGATAGCATTAATTTATGACATTATTATTTTATGAATTCACCTTCGTTTCGAGAAGTTCGAGAATCGATCCCTTGGCTGAGAATCACGCACGCAGACACACGCGTGCGCGCGTCGCGTCGAGGTGAAGCGAGGTCGATGGAAAGTGGCATAATCGCGGATGTGGATCGGCTCAAGGAGAGCAGAAGAGAAGATCCTTTACCTTACTTATGTAACGAGCGGTCGCTGTGTATCTCGTGTCTTCGACCGCGTCCCATGTTCTTCACACTTCTTCCCTCATTCCTTGTTCTTTCCCTTTCTCTCTAATGGATTTTAATTGTTCTGTGACATGAACTGCTAAAATTCGCTTGGTTGCATTAAATTAACTTCTTTGATTGCATTAATCAATGATTTATGTGGGTAGAGGATACAGGTAAAACAGACTTCGAAATTGAAATGATTACCAACGCTATCATGGTGGATGGTAGCCTATTAAAATTCCTCCAGATTTCTTTTCGAACTTCTTTCCTTCATTTCTATTCCATTTCTAGCTGATCTTTTTAAAGTACATGTCTTCAGTTTCTTGAAATGGTAAAAGTATGCCTGATAACTTCAAACGAAATGGGGGATATGATGGCTTAGCAAAAAGATTAAATTGGAATAAAAAAGGTGCAAATTGTTAGCTGTTATGTTCATCTTCCGTAGAACTTTTTCCACGGTCATACACGAGACAGTGACCACGCAAATCGCTTATGTGTGCGGCCAGTCATTGGACCCTCGAAAAAGACACATCATCTCAGGATGACTTACCTGAATCACCTTTTTAAAATCCAACTGATACGGCGCGCCGTGTCTTTTATCGTAATCGCGGTAGGAACGACCGAAACAATTAAACGCTTCTCCGGGGGATCTTGCTGGGGTTGAGAAACGACGGGGGGAGTGGCGTTTCTTTTCGATTTGGCTCGGTAAACAAGCTAGCTGTTGGCTTAGATGTGAAAAGAAGAGGAGATTCGTTTAACGAGCAGTCGTAAAAGTCGAAAGCACGAAGCCGTAAAGACATTATATTCCGTCGGAACCTTCGGTGATTTCGACACCGAAAACGGGGGCCGTTGTTGTCGGAGGTCATTCGTCGGTTCAACGTTCGGGGCCGTTTACCTGGCCGAAACCCATGGTCGTTGACGTTCCCACCGTCCGCGGAATTAACATCTCTTCCGTGATCGGATATTTTTATACCAGCACATTTTTTCTGACCATTCGTTCCTCATGACAAATTTACATACATCGTTTTTTTAAAGTCTGGAAATAATTCTCGTCTTCTTCACTATTATTATACATCCTTACATATTCTTCTAACAAACAATATACAATCATATTCGTTTAATTTTATTTTAATAATTTTCAAATTCATGCAAATATGATCTTGGAGTGAATTTTATTTCGTTCCAAGCCTTTTGCTTTTCGGGAACGCGAATGGGAAGCGACGAGCGAGTGCCTTGACCCTGTGAGCCGGCGAAGAAAAGTGCGAAGGGAACCGATGACTCGAGCGTAATCCGGGTCGCGCTTGCCTTGCCCGTCGACTTTCCGCGGTGTTGCTGTACCCACCGACTCGTTGGTAGGGAGTTCGTTGCCAGCAGCAGAAACAGTGACGTAACTCTCCGTACTCGAACCCTCCATGAACACCTGTAAATACACACCATCATCGTAAATCCTGGCCCCTATAGTTCTACAAATATTTAAACACATTGCAATTATAGAATTATTTCTCTTTTTAGAAGTTGTTTCAGCATTCAATAACGTTTGACAGAACTCAACAGGTGTTCATTGTTTTGACATAATCAATTATGATATAAAAGAACAACTAAACTTATTTCAACTTGTAACAACTTGTTTCTGCTGATAGAACATTTACAAGTTTTGATACAAGTCTCAATGAGAGTATGTAAAGCCGGGAAGGGCTTCGTCCTTCGTGGACGGTCATTCGGAATCCGGAATCGTAACTCACGCCACTGAACTGGCTTTGTCCCCCAAGAGAAAGCAAGGGGATGAGAATACCGAAGAAGGAGAAAATCTGAGGTTCCCTTGGTGGGGGACACCACCGTCGGTGGAAGTGGCCGTGGAACGAGCGGCGAACACGCAATGCTGGCTACGAGGATCGGACGAGGACGCGAGAACCAGGAAGGAGAAGAAGAGTAGAGAGAAGGATGCTGTGGCGGGGGACAGATCGCGGCGGAGGTAACAGGAAGAAGGACGAAGGAGACGAGGAAGGAGAAGCGAAGGGAGATGACCGGCAAGTCGAACGAAGATACAAGTTCATATACAAGCAGATGTGGGACGATGGCCCGGAGTAACCTCCATCAAGGATGGAGTTCCATCCACCGACCGCTGGGACGCACTATACTTACCGCATCCATACCTTTCCTCGCCAGTTATGCGAGCCTGGATATAATCATCCTGTAGCGAGCCGGCCCCGATCCTTGCCCCGCGCGAGACGATATTCTGATTATTGTATGCTCGCGAGTTTTCTGAACTTTCTTCCGTGACCTCCGTGTCTGACGTCGAATGCCTGATTCTACTTGAACTCGTAAATAGACGATCGTAATCCGTCTGATCAACGTTCGACCAGTTCTGTTAGGATTTTATGTTACATCTTATCAATCTACTTTTCTTAATCAACCGAATTGCCCTAACTTCGTTCTTTACTATGGCATGCAACCTGGGAATATAAAGCGAAACAGGGCTGATAATATTTGAATCCCCATACAGGATGCAATTTCTATTTTCAACGCAGTTTAGTAAGGAGCCCAAGGTTATTGGACCTGAAAACTGATCGACTGTCGCGAGATGAGATTCACGAGAGGTCGACGCACCGATGGAGATTCGTAATACCGATCGCAATTTGTTTATCGGTCAGAGGGACCTGTGCGAAACTCACAGGTGAACGGCCGCCGAGAAAAAAGTGTGCATTGTTGTTTTCTTTCGACGAGCACCCGGAGCGGATAATGACAGCAGCGAGCGGTAAACCGTTCAGTTGGAATGTGGAACAGGAATCATAGAAAACGAGGGAAATCCTCGCTTAATCTTTAGACCACCGATCCGTTCGTCCCAAATTTTACTGGACGCGACTGAAAGTAATAATCGCCGTTGGGCGTAACTTACGACCGCCTCTGTCTCATTTTCTTCTCCGGATTCCTCCAGGTGACATTGAATTCATCGATGAATGATCGAAAGGAAAGCGATTCGATCACGTCATAAACGGAAACCAATGAATCATAAAGTTCCGAGGAAGCCACACCGAAATTGGACCTACAACTTTCGCTAATTCCGGAGCGAAGATACTCCTCTGATCGGAATATAGACTTTTCGTTCGAATTAACTGGGTAATACGATCTCTGGAACTATAAAGGATCCCGTTTCAAAATTTAACAATCGTTCGATAATTAATGTCGATTTTATATTGGGACACAGAATTCCATCTCGCTGGTTCGTCTCCGACGTAAGATGAATCTAGACCTACACCAGTAGACGCGTAGAAGCCTGTAGAAGGAAAACGGTGACGAGTAGAAACAGTTTGCCAGCGTTTCGCTGGTTGGGCTCGGGCCGACGAACCCCGGGGCGCGCGTGAGCGAGCAAACCGGCAGAAACAGACGCACACGCGTGAAAGTAATGGAGCCACGGTATGCGTGTGCGTGCATTGTGCACGGACGTCGTGTGCCTGCACCGCGTCACATGACTTCGCCTTAACCCAGTGCCAGTGGCAGTTGCCCATGGAACGAGCGCTTTTTGGGTCTAGGTCTATCGAGGGCGTTCACCCTGCTTACGTTGTTAACACACTTACCATACCGCCTCGACACTCGAAGCCTCGGCCACCGCCGCCGCCGCCGCCTCCGTCTCGCCGCTTCGTCTCGCTTACACCTTGCCGGCCACCAGACGAAGAGAGTAACGTCTGCCTACGCCACTATATGACCTCCGTCCACGTGGTCAACAGGCTTCACTTTTAATCGCGCTTGAACTTCGTTCCGGCCGGTTCACCTGCACAGCATCTGAAACATCCGTGGAAATGTGCTCGGGTTAAACAAGAATCATATACATTACGTCCTACTTAAAAAAGATAATTATATTAACAGTAGCAAAAATCGTACAAGGAAAATTAAAAAATTTTGAATTAATATCGTTTAATCATAAAAGTGTTGTCTAGAGTTCAGGACGTTCGTCTGATTGGCATCATCATCCTCCACGCAGATCTACCTACGCTACGAGCAGATGGTCTTTCAGTTAACTAAACAATAGACCTATCATCACGATGAACAGCCGACGTTATCATTGCGGCATGAGACATTGATTTGATTTAATTCAAGTTTTAACTGGATGCTAGATTTCGAATGGTGAAATAAAAGAGTGTCAGATCCGTTTCTCATCGGGTTCCATCGATTCCCAGAGGGTCGATCGGGTTCCATTGAACCCAACGGTTCGTTTCACCTTCGCTTCGTGCGGTCGTTTAACAGTACATCTTTCGGATGTAAATTTCCTCGTCGATGGCTCGGGAGTGACGAAATTCACTCTCTCGGGTCCGTGTACGGTCGCTCCGCGGCGTACACACGGCGAGCAGCCGCGACACGGCCACGCCGCGTGGTACTTTCATTGCCCGACGAATGGAAAAGTTCCCTAAACGCAACCGGGACAAAATGACGCTTGGAGTTACCGTTATCCCAAGCACCGGTGATCGGCCTCCTCTTACTCGGAGGCGGCCGCTCCTCCTCGCCCAGGAAGACAGAGGGTGAAAGCCCTATGAGAACGTTCGACATGAATGGACGCGAACCTTGCTCCGGGGACCGTTATCGTTATCGTTTACGGAAGCTCTCTACGCAAATCCGATGCAAACTGTTTTTCATTTTCCTATAACTTTCTAAGGCGAGAGGATTCGCTTGAAAGTAATCTCGACGCATAATAATAACGATACACGGGAAGGTGTTGCAATAATGACAGTAATAATAAAATAACCACTGATACGGTGATCAGGTTATTCTTTCCTCTCCGTGTTACATTGTTAACATTGACGTCCAATCGGGACGGGCGACTACGTCGCGTAGCTCTCTCGTCGCGTATGCGTGCCGCGTACACGCACACGTACACGATACCCCAATGCACATGCACATGCACACTCGCGCCCGTTCAGGAACTGCGATGCGTGACCTAGTGCCGTTGCGGCGTTCTACCTTCGAACTAGGTCTTCCTCGTTCCCAACTAAGTCCGCCCGAGAATGCATCGTCGCTTCTAATTCTGTCCTAACGAATCCCGAGCGAAAGACTACTTATATATTAATCAGTACGCAAATTGGTATCGATAAAAATTCAAACCGTACGAAAGTTAATGCCATTATAAAAAGTACCGTCAAAATACAATTGCGCGATGCGATATGAGACATTTCCAAAATGCAAGAACATTACGCAATGAAGGGACAAGCGAGCTCATTGTTTTGCAAATATAGTTTTATCCAACCGAGAGACAAGCGCAATGACTCTGCCGAATAGTTCGTAACATCATCGTTTAGGACTTGATTAAAAACTTGTTTATTTTTCATCGGAATAACAAGCCTACTGACGACCTGCCAAACTCTGCCGTTAGACATTAGAGCATTCTAGTCCCCGTTGGAACTCTCCAGACGAGTTTACCTGCTCGAAACTTTCTCATCGGCATTCGGAACGTCGATGTAAGTGGTAGGATTCGACGATACCGCAACCGGGGCCCGAAATCGGCGATTACATAAGTCGGAAGGGGACGTTGTCCTTTGCGCATTTTGTTTACGCTGTCATTTCAGGATCCGTTAGAAACTGATCTGTTCACGGTGAAGAGCACCTGTGCGCTCAAATCAGCGATGTGTAGCTTCATATATTTCCTTAAACGTTCGATCCATTTCAAGTCGTCATATCTTTCCCAGAGATAGAAACGGCTTAACGACTTTGAGTCGACGGTAAGGAAATAGAATTTCCTCGAGCTGACCCGGTACCGTAATCGAATTTGTTTCAAGATCAATCTTATTTTCGCTTTATTATCACGCGAAACATTTACGGGTGGTAATGCGCACGTATTCGTGTACGAGAACGAAACACGCCGGGTCAATGCCTCGTATACGGAGCAGTATGCTCGTCGCCGACTTTCCGTATATGCCCAGAAATCTCGGCTGTGATTCGTGGCCGAGCCGGATAGCTCCGGCATTAAACTCGATAAAAACGAATGTGTCACGGGAGAATTCCCTTTTCAATGCGGAATCGCGCCAAGTCGTTCGCGCGCCCCCGTTCTCACCCCGGAACGGATCCACGCGAGATGAGATCGATTAAGTCGACGCGCCGCGGCTCGAGAGTTCGTTTACCGCGTGCCTCGAATTCACCATGCGATTACCCCGTTTCTTCTCCCGGTAATTAACATCAAACTTCTGAATGAACAAAAACATTTTCACACAATCGCGGCGGATTATTATGTCACGGGCCAACGTCCATGGGAATTCGAGTGCGATTCTTGCGAGAGGTCAAACGCTGCAACAGTAATCGATGTACCGCCTCTAAAATACGCTTAAGCCTTGCTCGCGGGTTCACTTTTGTGGGTCATAGCATTTCCGTTATAACAGAGTCCCGCGGTTGAACGTTACACAAAGGTGTTAAAAGTTTTGCGCGCAATTGCCAGCCGATTTAGATCTTGCGTCACGTAGCGCGCGTGTTTCCTGCGCGCGAAACGAACACGCGAGGTATCGGCCTCTAACGTCGCTTGGTCGGTTACGAAATTGTATAACGACAATAAAGCTTGAGAGATAGAATGGGAAGGCTTAGTCACCGGCTGGCCACGAATTCGACAGGTTGAAAGTTTCAGGGTCGGGGATTTAACCTCGAACGTTGAACCTCGCGCGAAAAAAGAGACTCACTGGCTAGAAATAGAATGGCAGTTTCTTTTTCTTATTTTTCAATCCCTTCCCATATCGATTTGCTGAACAGCAGATAGTGTCGAACGAAAGAAACAAAAATGCTCGCTCGGAAATAATAGAGTAATATTTAACTTAAAGACTACGGTTGACGTTTTGTTTTTTCATTTCCTGTACAAATCGAGAGAAGATTTTTGTTAACCCTTCGGGATCTTCTTAGCGCAAAGGCGTATTGCGTGCGCTTTGCATACAATCGGTTAATGCGATTCGAACGGTCGGTCGGGAGGAACCGGTTGTTAAAAAATGTGATAAACCGGTCGCCAAAGCGGCGAAAAAAAATGGTGAACCGTAACCCCGCGATTTTCTTCATTCGAACGTTTCTGGCAGAGGTTCACGTCGAATCGATTCCGAGACGGTTTAATTGGACGGTTCGATCTCGAGACGAATCGTGACGTCAACGGTTTCTCTTTGATCCACGAAAAAGTTCAGTCTGACGTAACGCGATAAAAATTTAACGCGTCCGCTCTCGTAATTGGATATGCATTAATATACGTAATAAATATGTTATTATCCAATACCATGTCCCGTTCGAAACGAATCGCTTCGAACAAGAATTCGATCTACTCGACGCGCAAAGACATTTTTTGGATCATCGACAATCGTGTCGGTGTTCCGTAGTAGCGAAGGGGCTCTCGTGGAGAGCGAGACTCGTCGATACCGTTCGATTCGCGGTCGAAGCCATCGCTAGAGACAGCCTCAAGGAAGCAGAGCGGTCGACGACCCCTGAAAATACTCTTACGCATTGTGTGCCACTTCACTTCTGAGCGGTCTCGAGTCTCGAGGCGAGCGAGCGGCGCGGCGGCGTTCCTCGCTCGAGGCGAGCGAGGACGAACCTCGATATTTCCGACTCGGTGTTACATTATGGCTCACCCTAGGATTCCACGCAGCCACCCTGCCCGTACCCCGCGCCCTTCCCGTCACCACCAACGCCTCCTCCCTTTCAGCTTCTTCTTCTTCCTTCTCCGCTGCTACCTCTTCTTCCTCTTCTTCTTACGTTTCTCCTTTCAATTCCCGATGCACGCTCGGGCCCCAAAGCTAACAGTACTCCCGATGCCTAGCCTAGCCAGACGTTGAGACCGTCAGGGACGTACCGCATGAATTTCTGGGCCCAAATGAAAACGAGTCCAGATATAATAGACTGACAAATTTCTCCCTTCTCACTTTTATGGGGAGAGGAGATTAGGATTTTATCTATGACTTGTTTGAACTTTTCGTGGCAAACGAGATGCGAGTTTTACGTGTAGGCGACTGAACAGCGAAGGTCACAGAGCGGATAGAACTTTTTTTGCGAAGGACAAGATGACGAAATTGGGTATGGGGAGAGAATAGAGGAGCTGATCTATTGGGTATTCAAGGCTCTTGGGTTATTGGACCTCGGTCCCATGGGAGCGGATTAGAATTCTCCACGGCGAGGTCTTCGCCTTTACGTCGAATCAGTTGCCAGGGAGAGGCATTATCATGGGGGGGAAAAAAACGAAAAATAATATTCAACAGAGCTCGTTAGGCTTATGTAGTCCCTATACAATTTTCAAGTACTTGTTACATAAACGAAAATAGAAATCGCGTTGCCGCGAGTTCGTGCGGTCGCGAATTCAGAAACTGTCCGTGACTATTCGCAAAGGACGTCCTTCTTATCGTGTCCGAGAGCAGTGGCGACCGCGAGCGTAATTACACGTCGCGTCGCGGGGAAACGAGACGCTTCTTACGAATGTAGGTGAAGTAGGTTTTCCAGCTAACGGCACGGAATAACTTTCTTTCGCGAATTTTTATCCTGATTTACGCTTAGGCTCTTTATACGGATTGCACGTTGCGTATCAAGCGATGATAAAAATGAATCGATAAAAGTAAATGTTTGAAGAAGCTATTTAGACGATGTGAAAGAAATAATATAAGCATTTAAAAGATTACCTCGGTAATATAATTAGAAATGAGAATCGTTTAATGCATTAAAGCTCTAGTTCACATTTTCTGATCTTTTAGAGCTCCAAAGGTTTCTTCACTTTACATACCTGCAAAAAATTAATCTCCCCATCAAATCACATATTTTGAAGCTCTGGAAGGTCATAAAATTTGAATCAAAGCTTCGGTACATTTGAATTCATCTGTCACCAAAATATCAAATAATTCTCGTTTTTAGTTCTATTACCAAGGATACTCTTTTTACTACTTTCTGCATGAGCCAGAAACGGATACTATTATACGATTATTATCATCGATGCGACGTAATTTTGAAGCAGAATTCGAGAGGCATCCGGACGATGTAGGTGAAGTTTCTAATGCGAAGAAGCGGAGAAGACTCGGAGGATCGTGCATGTACGTATACACTAGGACGCGAAACCACCTCCACGGTCCGTGGAAAGAAGTAAACTAGTGCATCCCGGTGCACGCAACCACGATGTAAGAGAGTATTTTCAGGGGTTAACGAACTCCAGCTCGCGGACATCTCTCGTCGGCCGTGTCATACTTTGCGCTTCCTCGGTAACACCGCGGTATGTGCGCCGCGGTAGCCGCCGATCGGGGAAATCGACGATTTTTCTCCCGATTCCGCGAACGTGATTTTAATTCGAGCTCCGTTCGAAAGTCGATCCCCCGGATGGTGAATCGAGTTCGCGCGTTTTAACCTTTTACTTTTCAATGTTATCGATTTCCAATAACCACCCCCCACGTCAGCGTGTGGTACGGGTGAAATAATTCATGAACAAACATGCACGCATTCCAGACCCTCCGGCAGATATTTGATCGTCGAAGTTCTGGCTTTCTGTTTCAAGAATATTTAAACAATCCTGCTAAACAGATTATTGAAATCACAGCAATAGTAAGTAAGCTGTTTCAGTTGGCAGTACATAATTTCAAAGAGCGGTAAAATAAAACGAAACTAACAATAGAGATAACAACAATAATAGGATAGAGTCATAAAGAAAACTAGTGATTAGAATCAGATAGTAGTTAATGGGCAGATAAAAGTAAAAAAAAAAAAAGTGAATTCCCTGTATATGAGCCGTCTATGACACAGATAGTAGACTGCGCTTCCGGTGTAGTCGCGAAACGCCGCGTGCGTCGGGTTTCCTGCGTCTCGGTGAACGGAAGCCGGTGATGGCGGGAAGAGCGCAAGGTGAAGGTAAAGGTAAAGTCGAAGGTATGAACGAGAAAAGTGGCGATTTAGCGTGATCGCGGCTCGGCTCGGCTCGGCTCGGTAACGACGAGCTAGCTAAGTAAGTAGTGCAAGCGTAAGAGTGCTCGATGCTAGAGGTCAGTAACCACTCGCGAACGCTCCGTTCCGTTCCGTTCCGGTTACCCGCTCCGCATCGATCGCTCTCCTTCTCGAGAGAGACTATCATCGGCGATGTACTTTTCTCGCCGTTTCTACCGGATAAATCGCAGCCAAATTTCCAAATAACACCTCGATTACCAACTACGAATCAAACTTGCTGCTTCTGTAACCCAAATTAAACTCCCTATCGTTAAAAACAATTCGCCTGGAATTTACTATGGTAGTAGATTTATATTCGTTCGTCCTGATTGCACAATTCCTAACGATGCAATATATTCATCTTAGAGACGATTCTCTATACTTGCTTCTATGCCTTCTACCAGATCTTCTATGCCTCGTACAAACTCGATGGAAATTCTTTGAAAGGAAAAACTAGTATGTTGATAACAAAAAATACAGAAGCCAGTGGAAGTAATTCAACAGGATACGCTCGATCGGCCCCTTGGCAACGTTTCGTATGAAAAAATAGCCGGCGTGTTATCGTTATCACCGGCATTTCCTGTTCTGTTCGTTCTTTCTCGACATCCACCACCGAACGCGCGGGGGACTAAATAATTCATTCATGATCCCCTCGCTCGCTCGCGCCTCGTTACTTTCAATCGACTTTCAAATTTACGATTACACCGAGGCTACGCGATGGCGGACACCGACGCAACGCGCGAAACGTATTATTCGCTGGCCACGGTCCTCTTACGCAACGCGCATTAAAGCCCGATAAATCGACGCGTTTGTCCAGGGTCTCGTATTTCTTGACGCGCCCGCCTCGAGACTTTAACGCCCGGATAGGAGGCACAACGCGCTGCGCATCTTCGCGTCGGTGTCTACATTCGTCTTCGCTTCTCTTCGATTAAACGACTCGATTATTCCAAACATACTTGGAATCATTCTAAACGTTACTCGTCAATTCGATTAGAGACACGATCTTTTGCGAAACGGTACCAAGCAGCGACAGATGATATCGCATACTCTCGAAGAGACTCTTGTGAAGGGTCGCGTGTAACCGGTAACAAGAAAGTAAAGTCTGCATAACGGTAAGCGACGCTGGCATGACAATTATCGCGACGGCGAAGAAAGGAAGGCGCGAAATCGATCCGCGAGACGTTTTTCCCTTCGTCATCGACACCAGATTCCCCGTCGTCGCTTCTCGGCCGTTAAGAAACACGAACAAGTTGAAGAAACGAGCTCGCGACAAAAAGCGAATAGCTCGGATTTCCGAAGGTCAGTAACCAGCGGCAAAAAATGCGGAAGGCGAGGGGCCCGGTAAAAACGGCGGCTACCGATTAAAATTATATAATTAGCCGATCGATTGCCAGCTGATTCCTTATCCGGTTGCCACCATCTCGCGTGATCGTACCCGGTCATTTCCGTTTGCCGATATTCAACCCTTAAAGCTTCTCCGTTCAACCTGAGAGAATAGGTACCAATAATCGAAGCGATGAAACTTGTATTTTTCACTGGCGAAATAAAAAAATATTTTCCAAAGGGAAAATTGAAAGGTAACATCCTCTCTCATGGACCGGCGAACTGATTCTACCTGATTTCATTGTAAACTCGTGCCTCGAACCATGAAAGGCGGATTACACAGGAATAGGTGACCGTAGCGCGATGGTACCTACGCCTGGGTCCTTGTATTTTCGGAGGTCAGTAACCAGAAGACAAGGAAGATACGGTCTCCGCGTCCGCCGAAAGGGAGGGAGACGGAAGAAGCGGAGAGGCCTACGCGCGTGTAGCGGCAGCAGCAGCAGCAGCAGCAGCGGCAAGAGGGAACCGGCGACGGTGGAAGAAAAACTACGGGGGGGAAAGAGAGCGCGAGCGAATGAAAAAAGAGGCGCGAGAGAGGAAAGCGGGGCTGACCGATGGGCGAAGAAGAGGGAGCCCAGGATGGATGGGGAAGAAGAGAGAAGGCGTTATACTCTCCTTTCTTCCTCTTCTTCTTCTACTTCTTCGCGAGGAGAACTCGAAGCGAAGCCGAGCCGAGCCGAGGTTCGAACCGGGGGGTGGGGAAGAGTACCGTTGCTTCTGTCGATGGGGAATACTGAACCGAACGAACGAAACGTACTCCTGCGCCGCGTCCTCTGCACGCCCGAGAGTGCCAAGGAGGAACGAGCCGGGAATCCGTGAGGGAACGGAGGAAGGAGAGAACGAGGAAAGGGCCAGGAGCCGAAGGAAGAAGGAACGAACCGCGCAGCGGGGGAGGAAGGGGGTTATCCTCGCCGGGCGAAGTGGGACCGATGGGCCCCTCGAAGAACGGAAACGAGAAGCGGCGATCGGCGAGGGAAGGGGGCGGAGTGAGATAGAGGAAAGAAGCGCAAGAGAGGACTTCAACTCGGCGAAGCGAGCGAGCGGAGCCGGCCTCCTCTTCCTTCCTCGCTTTGCCCGTCCTCCACCAGTCCGCCCGGCGACGCACACGAACGCGCCACGGCTAACGTGGTTACGTTAGCGCGTACACGCGCACATCGCGATTCGTACACAAGGAGACACCTAGACTCACCTTACCCGCCGTGATCGTCAGTTCGAACCACGCGCCTTCGCACGGTTACACGAGCGCACGTCAAGGACGAGGAAGAAGTCAGGAGTACTTTTCGCAAAGGGCGATACTTCGCGCGTGATAACCATCGCCGGTCATTCGGTCGTGCGCGTGCGAGGAAAAATCCTCGCGGAACGGTGCCCAGAGACATCCGGAGAGACACCCGGGGTACAAGAACCGTCTCCGTTCCGTCTGACGCGGGGAGGTTTCCTCTTCCAGGACCAAAGAGACCGTATCAAGTGCCGGGAAGAATCGCCGAACGGACTTTGTTTCGCGGTTTCGTCGGAGGACGAGTCGGAGTCGATGAGATTCGCGGTTGGTTCGCGAGGTTTTCGCGCGTAGTCGCTAGTGACTGCCCTGAGAGGACCGCGTACACGGCCCCGGAGATATGTCAGTGACTTTGACTTGTGAACCTTGACAGTTTGCCGTGGTTGTGTCAGGATTCGCCGGCTTCCAGGGGAACGTTTAAGGTGAGTGACAGGATTTTCTCCGGTGTCAATCATTTTACCATCCGCGGTTTTAAACCACGTTTACATTCGCGTTCGATCCACGAGAAAAAGGCCCCTTCTTGCCAGTCGTCCCCGAAAAGAGCCGGTCAATTTTCTGGAGAGTTCCGGAAAACAACGCGGTGACCTGACATAGTTTCGATAGTAAACAGGGCAACGTTGTTAGAACGAAAGTGTTCGCTCCGAAACTTGTGTGTCCCCGCGAAACTAGTTCGGAAAATATTGTAGCGAGTGGCAGGGTATAATTTTTTAAGAAAAGAAAATATGGAAACTTGACGTTGTAAACCGAAGTTCAAGGTGTGATCGTGATACGGCTTCGGCATTGCCACGGTGCGGTAATAAGATAAAGACGTGGCAGGATGTTACTCGAGTTCAAACGGCCGAGACCCTTTGGTGCGCGCGTTACGTCATAGAAAGAGCTGTTCGACTACAGAAAGTGTTTCTTCACGCTCAGGTTCTTTCAGAGCCTTGGCCCTAACGGTACCAGGTCCAAAGTTAAACTCCGGACAAAAAGAGAACGGTGTAACGAAATCCCAGTGTACTTCGTTTCATTGTGTCCTTAAGAACGAGTAATATCTTTATGGATCAGCTCCTTGTTCATTTAAAAAATGTAGAACTCGGATAAATAAAAGAGCGAATTGAATTGGTATGCAAAATTCGGCCGGTCGATATTCGAAGATTAACGCGAATTTACATTGAACGTGGAGACCGATCGCGTTATGTATTATTCATTATATGCGTTCATTATCGTGTCACTGATAAATGAATGGATCATCTCGGAACCAGAGCAAACAACGAATTCAGTGTAGAGAGACACCGTTAAACGCGCGTATTTCCTAATATGACATAACGGTGCACCGTTGGCCCCCTCCTTCTTCGCCGTTCTTGTTCGAAAATCTGTCAACGATCGTTTGTCTAGAAATCTGTTAACAAGTATGACTAGTATTTATATGAAACTTAACGACAATTGAAATTGGGATCCAATCGACGAATTGCGTTAATTGAATCGCATGCTGAATTCTCGTCACGCGATAGTTTCGGATTAACTCGAGAGAAGAATCGATTTCAGGACGGTTTGGAGAATAAGTAGTTTTCGTTTATGAGATTGGCACGTCGCGAGAGAGGATAATGACGCCTGCAGGTGCCTACTAATGTGACATAACGGTATCCGCAGACCGCGAGTTCGTAGCCGCGGTCATTGCGAACTCGCGTGTATGTAATCATTTTCGGGGTGGGGGTGCGGGTGGGGGCGGTCGATTTATTGGAACGGTCGTTGCACTTTTCAAACGGGCCACTCGATAAAAGGAGTCGTTACATTTCCCGCGTACCGAGTCACCGCAAGATGATCTATTTCCCTTTTTTCCCACAGGTTTTAAATATGAACATTCGGATTTACATTCCAGTTTGTTAATACGAATCGAAATCGTTCCGACACGTAACCAACGGGTAATCGCCAACAAATATTTCGAACCTGTCGCAATAATTGAATTAGTACGGAAGATAGAAGTAGCGTCGCTTTCTCCGTCTTTGGTAAAGAAAAAGAATCAAGGGTGGTCGATGACCGTGTCGTTCGTAGGCCTAGCCTAGATTCGTTCGTTCGCCGCGGGCGAGCGGCGAGGCTGAAAGTACCGTATAGCGCCATTTTCCATGCAAAAATTGCGGCTGTCCTGCGATTCCGCGATAATACATACGCCGAACCGTAAAGTATTACGCGCTACCGTAACGATGACCGTCCGGTACACGGTACACACAAGGTGTCCCGTTTCATGCGTACCCCTCTTATTAATTGACACTTTTTATCGTCACGGTCCCGAAGCATCGAAGTGTACTCTTATCATGTATTTTTTTTCTTTTTTTTTTATTCGAATAAAAGTATGCAAGTAGATTCATAAAAAGCGAGGGATGCGATAGTAACCTCGGAGATACCATCGGGGCTCCGTCGTTTTTTGAAATTGCATCCCTCGTCAACGGGATTAATCGCGTTGTTATCGAAGCGAAATTTATTATCAGCGATAATCGGCGTCATTATTTTTATATCGCCGCCGCGTTGTTTATTATCATGCGTGTAGGACCGGTTAAAAGGCTCTCGCTCGCTACGTACGTGTGCTATACGCGCCCTGCTATAAAGCCCATTATAATACTTACTTCCTCATTCTCACTTACCCTGTTCCCTGCAAGAATTCACCGCGATAAAGTTCGCGGCGGCCACCACGCAGCGGCGTGTAAATCTTCCATAAAAATATCGTAAAATTCCTCGTTCCCCGGCCGGATTCCAAGGTCGACCGTCGAGAAAAATAAACGCGCGTACGTGCTCGCGAGGGAAACGCCATTAACAGCGGACAGGGGTACTTTTACGTCCTAAGAATCGTACGTGCTTCATTCTGATGCCGTTCCTTTATCGTCATCCGCGGATGTTACGCGTTGAAAAATTATCGTTACTCACTGATGCCTCGGTGCACCGAAAAACCGACGGATTCTACACGGTGGGATCGTCTAACGGGTGGCTCGCTTTTCGTAAAACTACGGGAATGTGAACGTAAATGAGTAGGGGGTCTTGCGTCTAGTAGCACAAAGAGCCAATATCTGTCCTACTTCGACGTTTTGTTCCGCGCTACTATTACTCTACGCCGGTTAAGAACGAAAAGAGATGCGATCAAAATGTAAGGAGTGGGAAAGAAAATAATTAAAACTGTTCCTTGATTTTGAAGAAAAATGTTGACTTCCGATGATAAGGTTCCGTGTAACCAATAGAATTGGGATCATTGCAGAAGTTGGAAAGTTAGAACTGACGTTACGTCTCGGAGTAGGACTAAATTGAACGTTGATAAAAAAAAATGTCGTTTGATCAATGAGAGGAATCAATTGTAACCTAAGTAAATAAAAAGGATTCGGTTCGTTCGATGATCGAGTAAAGAGAAGGGCGAAGTGTACGAGAAGGGAACGTCGCGACGGGGCACATACCGGGTGTCCCCATCGCGCAGAAGCGCGACTGGCCAGAAGCGAAGAGAAGAGAAGGAGGAAGGTTCGAGCTTGCACGTATATAGGAGGCTCGCGAGCCGAGCGCTGAGCACCGGAGGAGTCAATGACCGTTCTACATTGACGCGTTGCGCCGGCCCGAGTGCCGGCTGAGTTGAGTAAAGTCACGGCCAGCCATCAGCCGTGAGATTCCCTCCCTTCGCTTCGCTGTATAGCCTTGCTGCTTTACCTGTCGACAGCCACGACCGACTCTAGAGTTCGATCAAACTCACACTTTTCCTGCCACGTCAAACTCCTCTCTGTACATTTTTTTTCCTAATCTGGATCAGTCGAAGCTTTAACCGGATTTTTGTTAATTTTAAACAAAGTATATCACTTAGCCCTCCGTCATGTATATTTCACTTTCGTTCATTTTTAATATATATGTTAATGGTGCTTCTTCATATTTGTACACTATATAAATTTAATCCTGAACCGCGGGTAGAAAATTCGTGATTTGATTAACGAAGATTCGGGCAGCGTTCAGATAAATTGACACAAGGGCGGAGCGGGGTGTAAAGTGAAATTACGATTTGAAATTTAATTAAAGTTTTCGTTAGATGCTCGGCTCGCCACCCCTCGGGTTTAATTTAAATCGCAGAAGGGGCGTGCGCGGCGAAGATTATAGTTTACGTGCAAAAACGAAAAAAGGGTAAAAACAGTTGCGTGGTCTGGTCGCGGCAGCTGATGGGAAGCTATCTGGGAAGAGTGTAAAACAGGAAGTTGTTCGATAGGAAGGTGCGCGAACCAAGTTCGATGGCGAACAACGTCGGGACGTTTCCCGAATCCCTGTAACATTCTCGGCTGCCGCGTCCAGAAAGTAATTACGGTATCGAGGTTACATTTAGTGGCCGCGAACGCTGCTGCTGCTGTTGCTGCACTATCCTTTATACTCTCTCCACGACAGTAAACGTGCTTTAACTATCATCGCTAGGGAAGGTACACTTACCTAGAAAACAAGTCTAGGATTTCCATTTTCTCAAGTACCCGTGAAAAAAATTGAATAAACCAACTTAACGGAATCTGCGATTCTCGGTTGAATCCAAACGCCGAGATTAACCGGTACTTTTTCCATCGAACATTCTCATCTTTAATGTCTTCGAACTCCGTGTTGGAATTAGTTCCGCGATTCCTCGAAGTAACGCGTGATTGTTTCATTCGATTCGACGATCGTTCGAAGAACGTTTAAACCTGTAATATGCAGCGGCAACAGCAGCAGCCGAGAGGCGAGCGGCGCTCGTTCGTTATATAAGGTGAAAGGGCGACTGACATTGACATTGAAGTTCGTGCTATTCAATGCGGAAACGGACAAACTCCGTTATTTAATCTCTTTCACAACGATTACGAGGGAACGCTTTATCGGCCGGAGGTATCGACCGGAAGTGTAAACGCGCGTTACGTGTTCCATCGAACGAACTCGACCAGAATTATTCGCGGCGCTCAGCGTCTTTCCTTTTCGCTTAGGCAACCTCGATTCAGCTCGCCCACTAAATCGTTCGTAGACCTCATCGTCGGTACTTCGAGTTTTTCGTTTAATCTGGAAATTTGGAAATGCCAGAGAGAGAGAGAACGCCTTTCACGACGCGTCGATTAACACTCTAACGACGTTCATAGCTTTCGTACGTTTAATTAGAACGCGCCGCGTTCCCGTAGCCCCTTTAAGAGTAGTAGAAGCCCCGAACGAGATATAGAAGCGGACCTGACCTGCCTTACGCCAGCCAGCCGAGCACAATATACCCGAATAACCGACAGTCTTATCTGGCTACGACAATTTCTCCGTGCCGCAGGTCGGCGCTTGTATCCGTCGACGCGTAACTCGCCTTATCAGGATCTCACCCGAGATCCGAATGCTAATAATTTCCCTTTTCCTCGCGGAATTTCTATCTCGATAAAAAAAAGTCACAGATTTACATTTTGTCATTTAAATCGCGGCGAGAGAGATTCGCGCGGAGCGAGAACTGCTTAAGTTCTCCCCGATTTTTATCCCCGGTAATCTCTGCCCTTTGTGATCCGCACAATGTGAGGCGAATGACACGACAAACGAGCCACTTCTACGCATGGAACAAGGCGAATTCATTTCGGTTGCAGAAATGGGTTACACGCGGACAAAGGAGAAGAACGGACAGGCAGAGGAATGCGGACGGAAATTTTCGAAACGATCCCTCCTTGGTACGCGCGAACTGATGGCTCATTCGTTTGCTTTTTGCGATTTTCAGCATTCACTTTTCCCCTCGGGTTTCTCCGGCTTTTACGATCCCGACTTCTTTTTCTATCTCGGATCGCCGCGAGATTAGAATGCGGGCGAGTCGGTAGCACCGCGTTGCAAGGACAACGATACCATTTCGTGAGTTCATTTTGTAATAGTGCGGGCCCCCGGTACGAATCGCGGCTATTACAAAATGGGTTGCGCGAGGAACGGTGCGGGTTCGACGACCCGCGGCAGGAAAATGAAAATCCGCCTTTCTTTCGGTGAAAATCGAGCACACGGCAAAAGGGAATCGAAGATTCCAGAGTGAACGCCGTTTTCTATTAACCGTCGCGGAGATGCACTTCGTTTCGGTACCGATCCGACGACTCGTCGAGGTGGGAGATCGAAAACGGTTGAGACAGCCTACTACGGAGGCGCTGGAAGTGTGCTATTACAAAATGGGTTATGCAGCGCGCGAAGAGAGTCAAGTTCAATAACCGACGAGAATGGAAACCTGCGACCTAGTACAAATTCATTTCACTCGTGCACGCAAAAATCTCCGCGATTTCATTCTCCGCTCTAACAACTCTCGAACCCATTAACCAATTTCATCGAATGCCAACCGATTCGATTAAACTGCTCGAAATTCGTGCAGAAATTTCATCCTGCCAAACTCTCACACGGTACAAATGATTAATACCAAATTTTCAATCGTACCGTTGAATTTCTAAACGGAAGATTAGACGTTCCGAGCGAGGCGAATTCAGACGGTGCGATCGTCGAATTTCGGCGAAAAAGGATGCCGGCGTGTTGCGCCGGTTCGAAGTGTGCTATTACAAAATGGGTTATGCAGCGCGCAAAGAGAGTCGGGTTCAACAACCGACGAGAACGGTGAACCGAGGCGCGCAGGCCGGTAGCGAAAATGATATAGCGGTCGTCCGTGACTCCACGGCGTGTACGTACAGAGACGTGTGGGTATACGTAGAGAGGAGGTCCTCGGCCGAGAGAATAGAAAGGAAAGGACGGAAAGAGAGGAAACATAGAACCGACCGGCGAACCAGCCGGTCGACCTCCACCACTGCCGTAGTCTGCCGATCACGTGTCCCCATTGAAAGCGGCTCGACCGCGGCCACGTACGGCCTGCCGCCGAGCAGAACTACTTACAGTGGGCCGCTCTATCTTCGCGCGGCCGCGACTGACCATATGCCGTCCCTTTCTACTTGCGGTTAGGTCTACGCGTTTACGTATTTGCAGTGGTACTTCGTTGTCGATAATTAGGACTCGTACAGCCATTTGCTGCTTGATAAATGACCGAACCTGATAACGGGAATACGAAACGTTGATTTTAATCGAATTTAAATTCAGGAGATTGTAGGTAGAGGCAATTTGTTCAATATGTTTTCTCTCAGCTTGGCCGGGAGACAAAGATCGGACAGCTCGAATATATCAGCGGAAGATTAGTAGCTGAATCTCGAATGCCACGATTCAGCGAGGTGGAAAAAGTTTGGCTCCGGTCACGGTCCGTTCGTGACTTCATTCGAACGATTCTCGGCTGGCATTGTCCTCTGCCGAAGATACTAATTCAGGGCCGTCCGGTTCAATCGCGGCTAATCACGATCAGCGACACGACGCTTTACCTTCTATGTTCGAAACCTTCAAGGTTCAATATTCGTCACGCGGCCCTCTGCTCGTGGCCGAAGAACCGAGGATACAGTGTCTCTGACCGAGCGGCTTGATTCATCCTTCAACTCTTGCTTATATAAGAACCGAAGGTTCTTTTGTGTTACGCGCGCTTTGTGACCATCGCTGATTAAATTATCGATCGAACGTCTTTGAGTTTTTCAAGCCATCATATCTCTCAATATTTAAAAAATAAAATATGCGCGAGTTAATGTACATATTGTATTTTCTAATTAATTTTAGCACGGAACACGATAAGGTGCACGAGGTATAAAAAGATTTCGAGGAAAGCGTAAGAGATAAAAGAAAAACGCGGAGCAAGTCCTACCGAAAACGAATTCGGTTTTACTTTTGACCGCGCCTTCGCCGACGATGCAACGGTGCTTTTACGCATCTGTATGGAAGTTCCACGCATAGACGCGTGCATAGTGGGTCTCCCTCCCGTGTAAACGTCTTCACGTATTCATGGTTTTACGATCGTTTGGTCGCCGGTACCTGTACGGTACCTTAGGCGTATGTATATGTACGCGAGCCTATGTACAGTTAGGCGAGTGACGCGGTTTGGTTTCGTCGCCGCACGGTACGTGGCGATATGCAGGGGCGGTTTGTATGACCCGCAAACTCGAACTAATTTTCGCGAATCCCGGGTCGATTAACGTCAACGAGAAACGAGCCTCTTCTCGAGCCTTCATCAATCAATACGGCAATTAATCAAAGTCGACGATCAAAATTACGAGGCTACAAAAAAGGATTAACGAATTGTGGCCAGCTCTCGGATCAAACTCGAACAATGGCTAAAGGTAATGGCAATGGCAATGACGAAGATATCATATACCTTTTGTAGGTTTGGGAAGAGTCTTAAAATATGAGACGTGCTCTTCGGCTTTGTTAAGCTAAATACGTAGTTACGGCATTGCCATAACGCTTGTTCTTGTGGCTACTGTATAAGGCGATACGCATTGACGGTGCGATTCCTGGGAGCAAGGAAACACGACGGCTCGTTTAAGGAAGATTTCGCATATCTGCGAGCACGATGCGTTAAAAGTTCGTTCACCGGTCGAACACTGTCTCCGTCCGTCCCTGTTGGTGAACGTACGTACGTGTTGCGTATAGAGAAATATAGGCGCAGAAGGTCCCCTATGGGGGTATCGGAAACCTCGTTACTCAGCGCACCATGCCTATGGTGTGGTCCAAGTCCAAGTCCAAGTAGACCTCCAAGTGGGACAATGACCGGCAGAGACCTTCTTTCAGATCCGTGGCGAGAGAGAATGGAAGGTGCCTCGGTGGAACGAGGAGAAAGAAGGACGAAGCGAGGAGCGGGCGCGTGGAAGGGGAGCCGATCGCGAACTCACTTCGCTAATTCACTTGCTCGTTGCTTTTCCGGTTTACATTTTGCTACCAGCCGAGAGTACGTCGGCCTTTAAAGACGCGCCGCGTCGATTCAGCCGGAAACGAGAACTTCGATTTTCGCCGTGGCACGACTGCTGGTAGAAAAACGAAGGAGAAATTGTCGTTTCGTACGTTTGAAAGATGCACAGGGGGATCGATTTTCAAAGTATCTCCGGAACGAGCGAGTGAAAGGTGAATTATTTTTAGATGTTATAAAGTCAGGTGGTCGTGAAAATTTAAATCAGCTAACGGGACGAGCCCGGAGTCCCTCGATGGTAAACACCGGCTGAAATAGCGTCCGTATCTAAATGGTTTTTATCGTTGGGAAAAAGGTGATACAAAGTTCGCTGCAAGATCAGTGGAGTAACAGCACTTTCTACAAAAAGCTTAAACGCAACATGTCCCGGTTCAAAGCCTTAAGGGTCACCGACCCCGCGGCAACTCGGCTAAGCATCGACCTTCTTACAGGCGTCCAGACCTTTCTTAACCATCGGGAACGCAGAATGAATAGTTGATGCGACAGCTCCGCGGGCTTCTAACCTTCGGTATTCTCGATACGTTTTCGAACGAACGTACGTTCGTTTCTTATATCATACAAATTCCACCTGACTAAAAGGCGAGGAGTATCGCGAACACTCTGGGAGAGGCTCTGGAATTTTCTCGAGGTGGTTCTTACTACTAGTTTGTGTAGAACTCGAAAAATGTTTGGGTGACTCAACTCAATTTCGTTGTTGACGAATTTCTACCCGTTATTCCTGGAAACCCGTGCGTGTACACGCAATCGGCGTGATAAACACGTATGCCTACACGCTTATGGCCCGTTATTCTCTAAAGTAACAGTTACGAGTACGCCACGAGAGTCAAAGTACTCCGGCATACTACGGTATGGTTCGATTCGAATGGGTTCCATGGAAACGGCATTTCCGGTTCACATTCGGTTTTCTATTCGTGGCCGCTATTACGCGTCTGATTAGAAACCTCGCCGAACGACGAGACAGTGTTTGCGCTTTCGTCGTCCATTTTACGAGGACCAAGGACCGGGAACCTTTCATTTCCCTTTCGACCAACGCCGAAACCTAATGCCATCGACCTCCGAGGGTAAGCACGATCACGAACTCAATATCTATTATTCGTTTGCGAATTCACTAATACACAAATCTTTACAAGCTGCCTTAGACAAAATATTAAAATAAAATAACGATTAAAAATAAATCGCATAAATCTTAATTACAAACGAAATCTATGAGACTGGTTTTTCGGCGTGGCGACGGTATGAAAAAGCGGAGAAGCGATTCCACGAAATCGTGCGATCGTATCAGAACGGTGATTCTCGTAAAAAGCGGTTGAACCGAAGGAAATTAATATATCTGGTACAGTCAGTTCCTTCGAGGAGGGAAAAGATCGACGACCCGGGGAACGTATCTGGGTTAGTAGTCGTCGGCGATTCACGCGGAAACTTCTTTCGCTAGGAGGGCGGCGCGTGGAAATTCGCTACTAAGGCTGCTGCTGCCGCCGCCTTTTACTCGAACGTTGTCTGGCCTGCGCGCACCCACGAAAAAGTGAAATTTCGGATTGAGCCTCGGCTGACGAAATTTCGTCGCACTCCGAATTCACCGTGCGAGGTCGTTAACCTCGCCCACATACCGAGTGCGAGTCACTCTCGTGCTTTGTCCAGAGATCGAGATTCGATGACTAAAAAGATTCACGCGAATCGATTACATATTAGGCGGTCGGTTATGTATTTCTCGTTCTTATTTCCTCGCGAAGAATTTGGCAGAACTTTCGCTGGAAATAATCGAAACTTTCGTCAGGGTCTGGGCAGCAGCGTGTTTACGGGCTGGACGGATTTAATTATTTTCAAATTTCCGCCGAAAGCGGTCAGGCGAAGGCGCGCGCGTACGGGTTAAAAGCAGCCTGCCGTTAAATTCCGCGCGCACGCACGCCGGGGATTAAAACGGAATTATTTTAATCCGGTGTAAAAAGAAGAGGAGAAGACGGCGGACGACAGTGCGCGACAGAGACAATGAACCGCCTCGAACCGATAAAGCGCTATTACTGCCATAAATTCAATTCCAACGGCAGAGAGAGAGAGAGGCGTTCCCATAGAATTACTAATAAATCACAGCTGCCACGATATTCTATTAATTTCAGGAACAGTGCCAAGTGAATTATTGCGATTCGATACACTGCAATGCCTCATGCTCGACGGGGTAAATATTTTCTCCCGTTGGTACGAAAATTTTCCACCCGAACTGCCTACCTCGGTTTCTGAGCCAGTGGCTGCCCTAGCGACGCGACGGCTTGTTTAGAATCTATCTTCTTTAATAACAAAGCATTACCGAATACGCATCGCGCGCCACTTGTTTACTCGTGGGAATATACGCGAAGATATGAATGGCCGTGACGGTATTATCTCCAGGTGAAAATCGAGGTCTTTTGTGTGCAATGGCAGATTTCGTAACCTCGCAGATGAGGAATCGACGGACCGGTCTTGAGGATTAGGAAAGGTTCGATGACCTGCGCTTCTATTAGGAAGCGTAACGTGAAGAGAAAAAAAGAGGAAAGAGGACAACGGGCGATGCTCGTTTAGCCAAAGCAAACGGGGTTACCGATCTCGAATGGCCGTGACTCTGCTCGGAGTCTGAACCAATCAGTAGGAAATCTTTAAGTCAATCTAATCCGGCATTAAGAATTTAATCAATAAAATATAAAAAGTGAGATTTCAGTTTTTAGATGATAAGAACCATTTCTATTTGAATTGCACCTTTCTAATTACGATCACGAAATGATCATAAATATTTTATTTGATGTAATAACTGCATTAAAGTTTTCAACATTAAGGAGATTATTTGATAACAGAGAAGTGACGTAGGCAGTGGGCGCAAAAGAAAATCGCGAAGTCTTTAGATTCCAGACCAGTCTGGATCGATTTGGGCCGATTTACATTCATGCGGCTCCGTACGTGATCGGTGTATGCAGCGAGCCGTGAATGGGAAAAGAGAGGGTGGGAGTGCGGGTAAAGGGTGGCGCTGGGGTTAAATGCACGTTCCCGTAAAGGGGTTGCGAGAGGACAACGGACGAGGAGAAACCGTGCGAGAGGGACGCAGCGCCTAACGGAAAAGCGCTGCTATACACTCAAAGAACAGGTGTAAACAAGGACGGGAGAAAAACACCGCAGGATTTTTGTAGACGGCCGTCTGGCTTGTAAATTTACCAGACCAGAAGAAATTTTCCTTCGATAATGTAATGATCGATAATCAGCCGGAGCAGAACTTTCTGGACGTTACTGTATAAACAGGAAAATTGTACGCATTGTACAAAC